>ML801568.1:25722-39765 GCA_009831015.1 Picea engelmannii | reverse complement strand
CTTATGACTTTCTTTAATTGTGAATTCGGACACCAGCCTAAGCACGGACCAGACTATGTTCTTCCAACCATCCAGTAAGAACTCCTAATTTGGCTAACCATTGGACAAAACATCAGCATCAAGTTTCAACAAATCCTTGGTTAATTATTTTGATAATTTAGTTATTCCATTCTTGAATTAAAAATATTATGAGTACCATAAATTGTGTTGTAATTTAGGATTGGTTTATATATGCTTATGGTGGATTGAGTCTGACAAAGAACATTAAAATGTGATATTGTATACACATATAGAAATAGACTTCTGCAAGTTCGAGTGATGAAATTATGGAACATTAGTTGATTTAAGATTATCAAATATTATTACTAACACACTATTATTAAGCTAAACGCCAATGTTTATTAAGAAAAATGGTGGATGAATATGATCAATTACTTTTGTCAAATTAAACTCCACCCTCAAGATCCAAAATTATTTTAGGAGACTCAAAATTTTATTAGCCACTAATAGAAAAACAATGATATCGTTATATTTTTATTAAGTTTAGACTGATCCAATTTTGTCGACTAAAGAATTCTCCATATCCTAGTATTATTATCTTTATAACAATAAAATAAAAAATGTAGACGTGTTGATTGTATGAAACTCCACATTAAAATGGACACGCGTTGATTGTGTTGCGCCAAGTGTTTCTAGTTATGTGGTTTATGGCTAAGATTTCCCTTTTTAAGAAGAAAACATGTTGCACCTGAATTGCAGTCGCAAAACCGAAGACCACATCTATAGTTCTGTCTTCCGCCCATAATGCGCAAAAAATAGTAATTCAGATATGGATAGGAAGCAGTGAAGGGCAAAGCATTTTAGGGTTTTGGTTTAGATGTCATCTCAAGAGAAGTAATGTATGAAGGGAAAATACAGTGATGGTGTTGTTCTCTAAATCAAGGGAGTATTGAATGAGGGACATTATTACCACGCAACTTCCCTCTAGGATGGAATTTAAGAGGCAACCCAGGAGTTGTTACAGAAAATCAAGGTAAGAATTCCTTCAGGCAAGTTCATTTTGGCATATTTGGAAATTTTTTTTTGGCTTAGCTAAAATCTTACAAACGACTCCATTCAGATCTATCTTAGAACTCCTAATTTGGCTAACCATTGAATGCAAATGATGATAATAATAAACTGATTATCCTGTTTTGCAATCCATTTCTTCTTGTGAGAATATAAACTGAAAATTATGTTTGGAAATAATACTCTGTGGGTTCCAATTTAGAAACCGCGATAGGGGATTCTAAATTAAAGTTATTCAATCCAATAGCTATAGTAGGTGATTTCATCTGCAAAACGTTGGTAATGTGAGAAATGTTGGTCCACTAAATGCCACATACATCAGGTAGAGTTTCTAACTTCTATCATTTCAAGAAGGTTGATATCATCCACGGTAAGGACAATGCCCTCCGAACCTTTGCTTCTGATATAATCATCCACAAGTATCTCTAATGAATTTGAAATTTCTTTAACATCACACAATTTCAAATATCAATCTGACCTATCATTGTTCCATTAAACATTGTAGCGTTCTAGTTTTAGCACTCCAGAAAATCTCATTGTCGTGGTTTTGACTAGAGTAGTTTCAGAGACATACTTTTGCACGGGAGAAGGAGATTCTTGTCTCGACTTCAGATTTTGCGACCTATTGGACTGGAACTTCTTGCTCAGACAAGTGTTCCAGTGATTTTTTATTTCATTATATGTTCGCCCGGGCAGACGTCTTGCTATCAGTGACCACCTGCATGTAAAATACAATCACGCATTTGCATTGTACTATTTATTATGCCAATAATTCAAAAAATTGAGGCTCAAACTTTCAGATTGAAAGGGAATATATAAACTGAGTGGGTAATGAAGTTACTACATGGATAACTATTTTCTCATCAACACATACCAATTCCCAAGTAGGCAATGCATCCAAATAATGAGATCCTCCTCAGCTGGGGAAATGTTTCTGTGTTTAATGTAGGGGCGAAGATAGTTCATCCAACGTAATCTACAACTCTTCCCACACCGCTTAAGACCTGAAAATAATTTTTCTCATCTTATTTACCACGATAATGCAAGGCTATGTTTATATTGATAACACTATTAGTACTTAACTGACAATCACCTGCTTTTAGGGGAAGATTTCTCCATCCATTGTCGCCATGAATTTGAATGTATTTGGAGAGAAACATATCTTCAGTGGTGGTCCAGGCCCCCCAGTTAAGTCCTCCTTTCAAGCAGCAAGGATATTTACCCATGTTCAAACTTCTTCTGTAGCAAGGAGATTTACCCATGTTCAAACTTCTTCTGTAGCGCGGTCCTGGGACCCTAAAAGTTAAAAATGGAACTAGCGATCTCCTCTGATTGTAGCAGACAAAAACACTACAAACCGTGCCTGCCTGCAGAGTACATATAGAAATAATTTGTACATTTGGAGAAATAAATTCACATCTTATTTCAATTTTACACATAAATTTAGATTAATTTAGATATAACTTCCCTTTGTTTCAATCGTAGAAAGCTTGAGGATTCAGTGATAGAGAAAGATCGTGAGAGTTGAGGATTCAACTACAAAGCAAGAACGTGAAATGAAAGAAACTAAAAACTTCTAGAAGCAACAAAGTAGCCAGAGGGAAGGACGCGGGCCAGCAAAGTAGCTCCTATGTAGGGAAATATGTATGGGATTTAGACAAAGGGAAGGACGCAGGCCGACGCAGGCCAACAAAGTATCTCCTGTGAAGTGAACTCTGTATGGGATTCAATCCGACCAGGTCATATTATAGCAGTGGAGCAACAACACATGGATAGCATGTGGACGACTAACATGCAGATTGCCAAATGCAAGCATGCGGATTGCCACATAACATGTAACAATCATGATATAAGCATGTAAAAAAATTAAGCATTTTATGTTTCAAATTAATGCTAAGTTTCAACTTAGCATTAATTCATATGGCTTTCTGTGTCTCAATGCCTCTCTATTTCATGCCTCTCTTTCCCTAAGTTTGAAGAGCCTGGCCTCGATATGAGGCCAAATAAGGCCTCAAACTTAAAACATAGGGTTAAAAAACAAATACAAGTCCTAAAATTATATGAAAATGCTGAAACTTTGGTTAAATGCTTCGTTTTATGTGCCATACTAATAACTGAATAGAAAATCAATTACTAAGAGTCCCTGCCAACCTGAAGGGTAGGGACTAATAATAACTCTCAAGGATCTCTCTGATAATGTCATGTTGAGTTGATTCCCATCTACATCACATTTTCTTCTCATTCCTAATATTGTTTCACTCACTTGATTACTTGATCCTACCATTGCCATGTTGTTTCATCCACTAGCATGCAAGAATATAGTTTATTCTTTGCATTAAATGCTTTTATCTCATTCTCAATGTTAAATATACCTTGTATAAATTCATCTCGCTTGAGTATCCTTTAAATTATTTTGTTCAATGTTGATATTTTAAAACTTTCTATATTAAGTTTACATATGTTCAATCTATACTTTATTCTTTTTCTTCAAATTTTCCAATATTCTTGAAATCAACATGGAACTTAAATAGTACTTATTTTAGTCTTCTTTGTTAGGTTGATGGAAACATTATAGAGTGACATTTGACACTGCTACTCAAACTCAGAATTTGATGGGTGAGAAATGTTATCTTGCGTTGGGAGTAAGGGTTGTGTGAACTGATTAAGCCCCCTTTACACATCCCAAGTTGGATGTTAGATTGACAACAAACATTTCATTGACCCCATCTAACGAGGGACCCACCATAAATCATATACATTATTATACATCTTACCTTATATATTTTAAGCCCAAATAAGCCACACTCAATATTGATAAACATTACCAACGCTATTAGTTTCTTCTTGTTCTTTTATGAAATATATGTATATTTATTCCACTCCATCTCAAGGTCACTTCACCATATTTATTTTTACAAATTAATTCTTGTCCATATTCTTCGTTGTTTTGCTTGAATATCGTTTATATTCTTCTTTAACTCTAGATTTTAAAAACACATTTTTCGCATTTTTAAGAAAAAAATGACTATGATGTTTACATTGTTTTGAGAGTATTACAAATACACATTCGCATTGCAAATTTACAAACGTACTTAGTAGTGTCGGAGCCACTAACATGGCATACAGTTTGCATTCGACATCTTGTTGATGACCTCCAACTACATAAAAGACAATTCCAAATCCATGTTATCCATCCTCAAAGAGGAAATCTTTTAAGGCCAGAGATGAAAGAAGAACTTGCTAGGAAATTTAGTATTCCCGATACACAAACAATATTCATCTCTTCTTTTCATACAACCGGGCCATTCTCTAAAGGCTTTGGAATAATATATGATAGCGTGAAAGTCACATTGCAACATGAACCAAAACATTGCTTAGCTCAAAATGGTCTTAAAACTCATGTTGAAAGGTCTACTAAAGCGAGCACAAGTAGAGCAAAACATTTCGTGGCATTAAAAGCGCATAAAAAATACCCAATAAAAACATAGTTGAAGGCGATAAATATTATTTTGAACTTAACCATATTATGTTATTTTACTTTACTTTGTTTATATATATATATATATATTTCATGGTTTAAAAAACATACATCTTTTATATATATATCATTTAAGAAGTTGAATATTCAAATTCTTCCAAAAAAAAAATTATCTTACATTTTACATATGTGTGAATACATATCACTTGTGTTGAGAACACTATTAATATTAGTACAAATATAACCAAAAAAAAACATTGCACTAATAATACACACAAAAAGAAACCTAAGATAATTTTTTTCCCAATTCATAAAGTTAACTATATTCTATTCCTTACATTTGTTTTGTATATATATATATATATATATATATATATATATATATATATATATATATATATATATATATATATTCATGATTTAAAAATAGAGATATTTTATTATATCTACCGATAGGCATGGTATATAGTTTTGAGTTAGGCTTGACTTTCTATTAGTTCATGGTTGACCATAAAATCCACACCCCTTTATCCAAAGTTTTAAAAAATAATTATTTATTTTAAATTTTAAATATCATTTATCTGATATCTTATTGGCCATAAACTTTGAAGTCTTATTGCTGCCTTCACTTCCCCCAATGTTATTGTAGTAAATATTTCTTTTTTTTTAATGTATACTGTCAAAAGTTGAGGGCCCATTTTGCATAATTCGTACACTAAGGCCATGCGTACAGGTTAGCATAGCATAGATTCATTTAAGTATAAAAATAAGTTCAAGCTTCTAGCTGCAGTTGAGAGAAGAAGCTGTGGTAATTAAGCAACCAAGTCCCTTGGTTTTCTGATTAATTTATATCCAAATAACGGAAATACAACATCGGTATGGCCCAACATTTATATCTTACTTAACACACAGTCCGGAAAGAATCGAGGAGGCTGACAAACCTGATCCACAAATCAAGGCTTATTACAGAGTTCATTCATACCTACAACAATAATGTTCATTACAATTTTCATTAACAACATTTGTTGGCATAACAACATCCATTACAGTTATTATTAACCACTTTATTACACAGTATTTGTGAGGTAACATATACTTTGTTTGATTTGAAATAATTCAAGTTATACATAACACTATACAATATTTAATGTTATTTAGCAAGATCGTTATTATACCTGCCGAGAGGTAGGTATATACTAATGAGTTCTAAAGTTGACTGCATATTAGTTTGGTCAGTGACCAATTTTTTTTACCATATTTCAAAGTTTAACTTTAACAAATTAATTTTTTTATTTTTATATTATTTTAAAATCAATTTATTGAGTATGTGATTGGTTTATTAATTAGAAGTTTTATTGCTGAGAAGTCTGCGCTATGATCATTTTTTATTTTTTTTAATTCCGGTGAATGCAACGAATTCATACGTAGAAAATCTAGATTCGTACACTATATTTACAATTACAATCATCGTTATGCAGGAATCCATACAGGATTGCATTGATGCATTGGCAGTGAAAAATATTTCAACGGATATGCATGCCTTTGTATTAGAGGATTAAAATGTGGGGTTTGGATTCCCGATACTTTTTTTCAAAAAGAATGTGTTGGCCGTCACCGTTGGAACATAACTTGTCTGGCTATACGTTGGATTACCTAACTCCATCACATTTAAGAACCTGGCCTCTGCGTGTAAGATTTCCTTTCATAACCTGTAGCATGGCTGGAATATTGACCTTCTGAAGTTTAAGAACAAGGTGAATTTCTATCCCTTAACCCCCTCTTATACCTGGTCAATTTATGCGTTATCATGTCCTTATAGGTTTCCAATTTTTACATCATATGAAATCTTTTTTTCGATAACTCATACATTATAACATTACAGATTATTAAATTTCATATTACTTACTTTATTATTTACCTCAGCAGGTATTGCGTATGCTACGCAGACTTGTTTATATCATGTAAGAAGTCAAATATTAATATCCTTTCGAAAAATATATATGTATACACTTTACTTGATTTATTTATCTCCTTCTTCTTATATTTCAAAACCTTATACCTCCAAAAATGTAGTTTTACATGTATATGAATATATAAATTATTATTTGAGAAATAAGTTTTATAATAATAGTTTTTTTTTTGTAAATAAAAAGTTTTAATTCCTAAAAAAACATCTTTGATTATACAAAGCAAAGTCATGTCTAGAGGGCTGCCACCTGTTCTGCCACACCAGTGGAAACTGAAACAGATGGCACCCTTTTGTTCTAGATGACAAAAAGGAAAAAAAACCAACATGTTCCACCAAACAATTGGAAACCAGAACAGGTGGCAGAATAATATTGAGACAGAACTATCTGAACATACAACAAGAAATCTGAACAGAGAATGCAACAGGAAATTAGAACAGAAGTATGGAAAATTCACTATTTTTTTGCAAAAGAGGTGCTAAGAGTTGAAAAGATTAAGCATCAAAAGAGCCATTAAAACCTGTACTGCCCTGGATGTCGCCTTGAGGAGTGAAGACGTATGGTTGCACACAAGTCGGGCAACACTGTTGACTTTGTGAGCTCGAGAGTGCTTTAAACAGGATGTTGAGTTTGTTGTTGAGTAAAGTATTCATGTGGAGTTGTTCCATCATGTCCCTTCGCATCTCCAAGATGAGCTCCAGATGTTTTGGCGCCATGAAGAAAATAGATTGTGAATCTCAGACCAGAGTTGAGGTGGGAAGTGGAGGCTCTATTGGGCAGTCAACCAAAGGATTTTCTTTATGGATTATACAAGTCGCCCCTTCCATGGCACAAGTTGTAGCAGAGGCAAAGTGACTAGTGTTAGGCTTGTCTTGGGGGTATGGGTGATCCGAAATTGATATTTTAAAGACTATGGTTAAGTTTATGCATGAGTTGATTTACCACTTAGGAATTAAGAGAATAAGAAGATTTAATGAATGAATGGTGCAACCATCATAAAGAATGCATAACAGAAAGTAAACATTAATAACAACAAACCATAATGCCAAATATTGATAATGGAGTTCGACACAAATTTTCCTACGTCTCTGAGCCTTTGTCTTCAGTGGGAGGATTCTTATTAATATTTAATTCTTAAAACAATACCAAGAAAGACTTACATAACAACTCCTAAAACCACCTTTCAGATATGCAACTTCTAGACAGAAACATACATCACCAATGGTTGTAACAAATAATTCTGAGACTTTTGAGTATGAACTCGGCTATACTTGACTCGACATCTTGGGATCTGGAGGCACTTTTCTGTTTGACTACTCGGATGCAAAAAAAAAATCCATATTCAGACTCCCCTTGAAATTCTGCAACTTTTGAGTATAAAGTCGACCTACTTCTGAACAAGCCCTCGGGACCTCCCCTCGACACAAATCCCAATATTGTGCCTTATCAGATCTGTACAGTATGTATAGTCTCGAACCATGTGCCAAAAAAACTCCCTTGTCTCGATTTTCGTGTCCAGCTAAATAAGCCAGATTCTACCAAATTTAGCGAAAGTTAGCCAAACTTAGCGAGATTTCGCTAGATTTGGAGGATTCCCGCCATATTTGGTGGTAATCGTCAGATTTAGTGGTAATCATCAGATTTGGCGGAAATCGCCAAACCACTTTGACCTTCCAGAAGGTGCCACATGTGCCTCCTGATTGGGCCATGTGTCACCTCATCATTGGCCTGAGCCATGTTAGCCTGCCCAGTCAACTGCCATGTCATCATCCGTACAGTCCCACGTCATTGTTCGTATAGTGCCACACCATCGTCCATATAGTGCCACGTCATCCTTCCATACAACACCACCTCATCATCTGTATAGTGCCACATCATAGTCTGTACAACCACGTGTCACCTTCGTATGGTGCCATGTGTCACTTACGTACAATGCCATGTGTCGCTTTCGTACAGTGCCACGTGTTTCTTTCGTACAATGCCATGTGTCACTTTCGTACAGTGCCACGTGTCACTTTTTAACTGGTCCAAATCACCCCTGAAAAATGCCAAAAATGACTTACACATGGCACGTCCTGGTGTTGTCACATGTTGTTGACATCATCTTCCACGTCAATTGTATGGACTTTGACCTTTGACTTTTTACATGTTTGGGAAAAAGTTCAAAACGCGATAACTTTCGCATACTACCGGAATCGGCACGACGAGCCCTACGCAATGGAGTTGGTTTCATCCGATTTCGAGAACTTTGAAATTTTGGCATTCCTGGATCCATTTTGGATCATTCCTCCCCACTAAGAACTTTTGGTCCTCCAAAAGGGTATTAACTAGTCATCAAGTGTGGGATAGGCCTACCCACTTGTCCTTTGTCTTTAAACTCTATCATGTGCACCTGTCACATCATAATCGATTGCATAATAACCATGAAAATTGAAAGCATATTGTTAGCCATTTGAACTCGTTTACATCTTACTGAATCCACTACCATCCATGTAGATAACATTAGCAGCGATAACATCGGAAATATGACTGAAACTGAACCAATATGTTTGACTGGCTTGCATGACATTAACTTATCTTGAAGCAAAGTATGATTGAACTCTCATCCTACATCCATCTCATGTTCATGCTTAAGATCAACTTCTTTACTCGGCACAATTATAGGTGTATTTCTTGCATAAGCTGCCTTCTTTAATTGTTCCATTGTTAGAAGAGATTGATTTTCTTTTATATGATGAGCATGTACAACATATTCAGTTCCGTTTTTAAATAAGTGATATTGATTATGTTCCATGTAGAAGATTGCTTTGTGATCATATAAATAAGGGCTACCTAAGACCATTCCACATGTTTATAGTGGCACCACATCACATGTTACTTCATCCACATACTTATATGTAATTGCAAACTTTATGATACATTGCTTTGTTATGGGCAATTTATGATCTTTGCTTATCCAATTTAGTGAATAGGGTTTGTGATGTATCTTAGTGTTTAATCCCAATTTATTAACCACTTCTTTTAAAATTGAGTTAGATTGAGATCCGTTATCTATCAATGTGTCGATATTAGTATGTTTCATTGTAACCCTTATATGAAAAAACTTACTTCTTGAATCAAAATCATCACCAATTTTACCTGTCAAACCGACCGTTGTAAGCTTAGACTCATCACCTGAATCAGACCCCAAGTTTGTTGGCCATGTTGTTGTTGAAACTTTTTGCCTCCCTTTCCTCTCTTTGAACCACTTCGGTTTCTTTTCTAGGTGCAATTGCCAACAATGTTCATCATTGTGACCTTCTTTCTTGTAATGATTGCAAGAGAGATTCTCTTCCTTCACTTTCGTTGAATTTTCTTTCTTCCCATTCCTTTTGCCTTTGCCATCTTTCTTTGAGGATGATTCCCCTAATACACTAACTCCCATTTTTCCTGCTTCAATATACGTTGCTTGAAAAGAAACCTCACCAAGATTAGTAGGTCCAAACATAAATACAGTATTACGAATATAAGCAGGCAAACCTCCTATATACTTCATAAGAGTTTCTTGTGTAGTCAATGGAACATCTAACATCAAATCCATCTTATGAAATTCATCTATATATTCCTACACCAACTATCCTTTTCTTAACTTAAGACTTTTCCATTCAATTAAATCATTTTCCTTATATTCCAATGGATAGAACTGTTTTCTAAGTATGGAAATAAAATCATGCCATGATGGAAAAATCTTACCAACTTATTGAGTTCCATGTTGCATCTTACTTTGCCACCAGATGAGAGTTGTGCCTTCAAGATGAAGCGATGCCATTCTGATTTTGGTTGCCTCATCTTTGATTTGTTTCACATCATAATATACCTCCATCCGTCTAACCCAGTTATCAAATTTCCCAGCATTAACTTCGCCATCATACATAGGCAAAACAAAATTTACATCGAGTTTAAGTAATGGCATATCAAGCTTATGTTTATGAGAATGTTTTCTTGATGAAGTAGTATTTGAACTTGTACTTGAAGAAGAAGAAGAATATGGATGTGAAGGAAGTGGAGAAGGAGATTTTGGAGGATCCTCTCCTTCTTCACTTTTGGCTTGCTTTGAAGATTCCCCTTGAAAAGGTCTCTTTCGTTCCAAGTAATCATCATACAACACTTTTACCATCTTCGACATGGCAAAGAAAGGTTTTTGAAACTCTCTTTCATTTTGAGAAATTCCTTCTTCTGATGTCATTTTCTCACTTTGATATGTCCTCTTTCTTGATCCAATCTCTGGATCTCCTTCTACAAGATCTCATTCACCACGACTTAGCTTTTCCCTGGTAATAATGCAAACTCAAACAACCAATTGTCAACCTGTTCTGATACCACTTGATCTGAAATTGATCTTTTAAAGAATATGGTTAAGTTTATTCATGAGTTGATTTACCACTTAGGAATTAAGAGAAGAATAAGATTTAATGAATGAATGTTGCATCCATCATAAATAATTTATAACATAAAGTAAACATTAAGAACAACAAACCATAACGCAAAAGATTGATAACAAAGTTCGGCACAAATTTGCCTACGTCTCCGGGCCTTTGTCTTCAGTGGGAGGCTTCTTATTAATATTTAATGCTTAAAACAATACCAAGAAAGGCTTACATAATAGCTCCTAAAACCACCTTTCAGATATGCAACTTCTGGACAAAAACAAACATCACCAATGGCTGCAACAGGTAATTCTGAGACTTTTGAGTATGAACTTGGCTATACTTGGCTCGACATCTTGGTCTCTGGAGGCACTTTTTTTTTCAACTACTCGAATGAAAAAACAAAATCCATATTCGGACTCCCCTCGAAATTCTACAAATTTTGAGTATAAAGTCGACCTACTTCTGAACAGGCCCTCGAGACCTCCCCTCGGCACAAATACCAATGCTACACCCTATCATATTCGTAAATTCTCGAAATACGTGCAAATAAAAAATCCCTTGTCTTGATTTTCATGCCCGGCTAAATAAGCCAGAATCCGCTAAATTTAGCAAAAGTTATCCAAACTTAGCGGGATTTCAATAGATTTGGTGGTAACCGCCAGATTTGGCGGAAACTGCCAGATTTGGTGGAAACCGCCAAACCACTTTGAACTTCCAGAAGGTTCCATGTGGTGCCTCCTCATTGGGCCACGTGTTCCCTTGTTATTGGCCTGAGCCACATTAGCCTACCCAGTTAACTTCCACGTCATCATTCGTCCAGTGCCATGTCATCCTTTAGTGCAGTTCCATGTCATCATCCGTACAGTGCCACATCATCATTCATACAACCACGTCTCACCTTTGTACAATGACACATGTCACTTATGTATAGTGCCACGTGACACTTTTTTACTAGTCCAAATCACCCCTGAAAATGCCAAAAATGACTGACACGTGGCATGACCTGGTGTTGCCATGTGTCATGTTGATGTCAGCATGACGTACTGCTGATGTCATTACGATGTACTGATGACATCATATGCCACGTCAGTTGTACATCCTTTGACCAGTTTAATTTGACCTTTGACGTTTTGCATGTTTGGGAAAAGGTTCAAAATGCGATAAATTTCGCATACGGTGTCCATTTTTGGAAAAATAAATAAATAAATAAATATATATATATATATATATATATATATATATATATATATATATATATACTTATGGAATCAACACAATGAGCCCTACCTAATGGTGTTGGTTTCATAGAATTCCAAGAACTTTGAAATTTTGGCCTTCCTAGATCCATTTTGGATCACTGACACTGTGCAAAGAAGGGAATCCAGTGGAATAGTAATTGGTTCTTCTGGAATTTCCTCCTCTACATAGGCCATTGGAGGGGGATTTTTCTCCCAATCACGATGAATCAGTGAGGTCGAAGAAGCCTGGGCAAGCTTGTGAATGCTTCGCTACTTGGTCGCATAACTATACCAAGAAGGTCCCCTCTTAGGCTTACCACACTTCCATGGCATGGAAGTGAGGGAAAACCTAACTGGACTTAGCTTGAGAAAGCACAGAGCGAGGAGAGTGACAGGAGCAATGCTCGAATGTAGAATTTGAGCCGAGTGGGAGGAGCAATGACATACCCAGAGGAAATGTAGGGGCACTAAGGGTGTTGAGGTGACCTTGCACATCCCTACCGTACCCATCATCGTCCATCCGTCATGGTGCACTGAGATATCCATTAAACCCGCGCAAGGGAACTGTCTAGCCTGCACAGAAGCGCGTTGAATGTTGTCCTCCATTGGAGATATCAAGGCGAGGGTCGTGGCATGCTTCATAAATATGAAGGGTTGCATGTTGTCAACATGGCACCCCATCCAGGGGAAGTTTTATAATAATAGTTAACATTTATTATGAATAGTAGTTTACCAAACTAATTTTAAAAATGTATATGAATAAATGTATTATTTATTTTATCATAAATTTTGTTAGAGTAGTTATTATTTTTTGCAAAAAGATTACTTTTTTAAATGAAATGTATTTCCATATTTTTTCATGTAAACTACGATTGTATATATAGGCTATATATTGCCTACAATGCATATTTTTAATATGTAATGCAAATTATTGAATTTTATTCAAATAATGTAAAATATTGATTCCATTCTACATTTTTGCAACAATGATACAATAATTTTCATTTTTATTCATAATTTATTTTCCAACCAAATCACATGTTAATTGTACTACATGATTTAATATTTTAAACATAAGTGTTCAATTTTATATTGGAGTAAACCAAACCAAATATATATTTTATCACTAAAATCCAACTAAATAAACATTTTCAATGTGTATGTCTCTCTTTCTCTCCCTGTATACATGTATATCATCCACATAAACTTTTAAAATTGTGTTATTCTTACCATGGTACAAACATTTGTACGTTGATATGGTACCCACATTTGTATATCATCGACATACAAATGTCTTTCTTTAAATAATAAAATATATTTGAAAGTTTTAAGTTTTACTTTTCTTCTCCTTCTATATCATGCTTTTCATCTCCTATAATGTCTTGTTTATTCATTGTTAAACTCTACACCAAGTACATAAAATATTGTTGTTCAAATAGTTACAACCATACATCAACAAATATAGTGATACTTTAATGAATATTTTTTTCCTCTACTCGCATATGTATTTTTCTTTAATTCCATTTGTTTCCATTATATTTTACCTAATACATTGCTTTAATTCTTTTTCCTATGTGGTCTTCCAGTGCCCTTGTACTTCCACTTTTTAACAAAATATCAAAGGTGTGGCATATGTGTTAACACCAACCTTGCTTACATGGATTGGAAATGGAAAGTTTATTTGCAATCCTATTAAACAAACTATGGATTTCAAATTAACATTAGAAGACCGTTATTCAATAGTCCTACCTAATGGAATCAATGTTTTTCAAAGCTTATTTGCTTCGACACATGGACACTATTTCACATCATCTCAAATATAAAAAGGGTTCTTGGTTTAGCTACAAGACTTCACTTGTAGATCTATCCAAAATAACAAGTAT
>ML801567.1:480475-499837 GCA_009831015.1 Picea engelmannii | reverse complement strand
TATGAGTTTCCAAACGATACTTCATTGCTTAGTCGAAGTCTCTCCCTCCTTTGATGCTACACATTCAATACATTTCTCCAGAAAATGGACAAAGTTTCTAGGAGGTGTTGGAAGATCTTTAGTCTCAAACAGATAAAACTTTCCTTGTACCTTTGGGAACCGGTCTTTAAAACCTTGGTTGAAAAACTTGATCACTTGCAATTTTAAACTGGGTTGTACCAACCATCTGTTTATTAGGTTGGCATCGATTTCCTTCAATTGTAAAATTTCAATCTAAATATTCTTCAAACCTTCTTTGCAGTAGAATTGTTGGTTTTCAATGTTTATCTGCCCCAGTGACTCGGAGCAGTCATTTTTTTCAATGCCTAATGCTTCCTTATCTAAAGAATCGAAGATTCCTTCATAATAATCTTTGATTTCTTTGACTATATTCTTGCTCTCAGACATATTTGTTTCCCATACCTTGAGCATGATGTCTCCTTTTATTTGTTCTGTGACAGAGAGCTTTAGATTTTTCGTCGCCTCTTTATTCCCTGAACATGCAACCACTTTCTGGAAAGTATTCCTTGCTGCTTTAGCTTCCTTTTCTAGTAAAATAATATTATCAAGATATTTTCTTACCTCTTGAAAGTAATTCTGGATGATCCCTATTTTGGAGATCAGTATCTGATGCTCGGCTTCTATCTTTGTATGCGTTTCCAGTGAGAGGGTATGGAAATCCTTTAAATCAATAACCTGGCCTTCCATCATATTTAACTTATCCTGTAACCGTTCTGCATGCTCCTTTTGCTGAGCAACCTGCACCTGAATTTCTTGTATCCTCTGGTTCATTTCATCTAGGATTGATTTGAGTGATTGAATTTCTAGCATTTCGACAGCCCTGGTCTGCTCCAAGATTTTACTCACCTATTCTCTGATGTTCTTCTCAACATTATTTAACTGATCCTATAACTGAGCTATCATGTTATTAATCTTCTTTATCCTCGTTCTCATGTTTACCATGGTAAAAAAGTTTGTTGTTTCCATGGCTCCCATGGAACCTGCTATCTCTGTAGCGAAATCCTCCTCCTCCAAATTTTGTCCATCTAGCAAGACTTTATGATTTTTTACCATACTCCCCTCCATATACGTCTCTTGTTTCAGGACAACCTTCCTCTTTTTGTTGAAAAAATAATTAGAACGAGGAATCTCATCTATGGAGATAGAGGTGAGGTCATCAAAAAATAGGGCTCCTATTTGTGGGAATCCAAAGGTGAACTGTAAGGGGGTTAAGGAAGATATGGGACTTCCTAGCTCTACAGATCCTTTCCCTTCTATTTCCTTAGGAATATTGACATCAACAGCAGGCGATGAAGGGGGAGTGAGCTTATTGGACTCGAGAGGTATCCCGGACCTCCCCTCTTCTTTTGTCTCTGGTTTTTTCATCTGTAAGGCCTCTTTGTTTTGTGGGGGCCTTTCAGTATCCTATGGGACTTTTTCGGGATTTCCTTTCTCCTATGCTTCCTGTTCGAAGCCTGGGGGAATATTTTCTTGTTCCTAGGGAAGGGTGATCGCTTCTCCTTACAGTACTTTTGGCAGACCACTCTGTCTATGCTTCTGAAAGGTCTTAAAACTAGCTTGCAAGTCGGATGACAGTGTCTGTACTCGTTCTAACACCTCTTTATAAGTCTTAGTCCCTATGAACATGTCATCCCAAAAGGACTCCTCATGTTCATATGATTTCATATTGTAGTGGGCCATGTGTTCGCCCACTAACTAGTAAGGATCGTGCTTCCTATGCTCGAGGTCTACCAATTTGACCCCCTCTAGTGTTGTCGCTTCAAACTTGGAATGACCCAAGTTGAGATGTGAAAATTTTCCAATCTGAATGGGAAAAATAGACCAAGCTTTCTTTTGAGTTGTCTTTAATTCTATCCCGATTCCACCCATTACTATTTGATAAGATACCTCCCTGCACACTAGTCTGTCAGGGAGGAATTTTGGGAGTGCATGTGGAGGAATCGAACATCCGAAAACTCTGATGTAGGAGAAATTCTTTTCTATAAACTAGTCAGCAATTGCCCGAAGGCTCCCTATGACCAACTCTGAAATGTGGGGGGGGGCACAGTCGTATAGCATCTGGTGTAGTGGTATTACCACGAAATGAAAAATCTCATAGAATGAATCTTTGATGTTTTCTTCCCAAAGTTTAGAATGACATTCATGGATAGGCTCTGGGTAAGTCGGATTCCAACTCCAATTCATCAAAGGGAAATGAGTTGAGAAGCATATAGAATCCATGATGTATGCGAACATATAAAAGGTTGTTGTTTGGCCTTTTGATCTTGCAGACTGATACTCCATAACCTCTCTCACTATGTTATTTGATAAAATCTTATCCCAATTGAAGTTGTAACCTTTTGCAACCTCATGCAAAAGAGGTACCCATTCCATTGGGAAGTGGGTAGGACTTTCCTTACCAAAAAGCCTACATAACATCATTGCCACATAAACCATATACTCGTTTAAATATGTTGTGGCATAAACGCCATGTGTGTCGGCCTTGAATTTTTCTTTGTTTCTCCACCAGTCTTTTATTATGTCAGGATATGTTTGGTCTAAATCAAAACATTCTTTCCTCTGAAACTGACTAACGAAATCTTTATTATAAATGTATTTGGGACAGGAAGATAGTTTATACATTACTTGTATATGTGATGCAGGAGCATTGCCAATTCATCAAGCGAGACAGCACATTGAGTGGAAGACAGCTGGATAAGCCAGCACAAATTTTGAAAACACTTTGGAAATGTTGCATAAGTCTTTAATGAAGCCATTATGAAGGCACACTTTGTATATTGTAATGGACCTTGAGCGGATAGCTCTCGTCCTTTGGTAGATGAGGCATTTAAGATAGTTAATGCTGGTAGATAGGAATTTAATTGTAGATTTGATAGCTTTAGAGCGCAAGAGGGAAACGGATATAGACACCCTCATTGTATCATTGTAACATATCAAGAGCAGGAGCAAGAAGAGAAGATCAAGAAGAGAACTGTGTGAAGAGCACCCATGTACAGATATTGAATTAATAGGAGAAAGCTTTGATTCAAATCCATGGTTATGTGTCTATTCTCTGTGTATTGATGTTATGCTCATGAATATTTGTTTCCTGTCATACATTTGCTTTATATATGTTGTGTATGTGATTTCATGGTTGAATTGAAGTCTGAGAGGGTGAGTGAATGAGTTTCAATTGTTTCTCTAAGTGAGCCAAAATATTCCTGCAAGGAGTGCAGTTGAATTGTCCGCAAGGAGTGCGTTGACAGAAGGGTTCACTTAGAGATAGATTTTGTTCTCATTTCCTCGAAGGTGCAGATAGGCACAGTGTCGTGCAAGGAGTGCATAGGCCAAGAGAAGTCTCAGAGTTGTGATTCTGAGCAAAGTATTGAAAGACTATTGTTGCAGGAGTGCGCAGGGTCGAAAGACTTCAACACTTAGACAAGGTTGAAGATTTGCCGCAAGGAGTGTGTGCAAAGTTCCTTCTAAGTAATTGAAAATCGTAAGGAAGCTCAAGAGGGATAGACCTTCTAATTCGAGGAAGGATGGCAGAGAGAAGTTGCACTTGAAGCATTCGAGCAAGTGCTGAAAACTTGCGTGTAGGTGGATAAGTCTTCGTGGAAGAAGCTCTTGTTTAATTTCGCAGAATTATTAGAGGAAGAACGGACGGATGAAATCATTCGAGGAGATTTCGCGAGGTTCCGTGGACTGTTGGATCTTCCAGAGGTACAAGAAGGTTACGGTGGAAGCGTCCAAAGATTTCCGAGCTCAGGAGGGGCAGAGTCGTGATCCAAGTTAGTCGTGGGCCGGTTGGATTATTCGCGAGATCGTGTATCGAGATCTCGTGAGAAGGGCGCCCGAGATTTGGTAACGGAAGTCGCGAGATTGCGACACGCGATATTCCGACGGGAGAGTCGTGTGGGCCACAGCTGGAGTGCATGGAAGATAGGTGGCAGAGATTGGGAGATCTAGCGAACTCGGGAGTTCGCAGGGTGAGAACCTAAGTATTGGGAACTCCAAGTTACGAGGACGCGAGGTGGCAAGTCGCGAAAAGCACGGTAAGGTCGTATCGGCGCATCGGGTATCGAAAGTTGGAAATCCGAGGCCTTGGCATCACGAGTAGAGAAGTCATGATAGAGCGAAGTCCCGACAGACGAAGAGAAAGTTAGCGTTGACTAAGGCATCGGGTCTTGGGGATCCGAGGGTGTAGCGCTCGACTGCTGAACTCGCGAAGTCGCGAGTGCCGATCCTCCGAAAGGAAGAAGAGAGGATCGCAGCTGAAGAAAACCTATGGGGTGCAGATTTCCTGATAGCGAAATAGAAGAAACGTTGAGTTCTTCGGGCCGTGAAAGAAAGAAGGTCCCGAAGAGAGCGGTCGTACTCCGAGGAGTGCGGTTGCGTCAGAGTGGTATCAGAGCGAGAAAATTTCTCTGTTTTCTGCAGCAGAGGAGAAGAGATAATTTCACCATGCTGCCGAGGAGAGAAAGACAATCACCTGACCCAGAAGATAGGGAGGTGAGAAGAAGAGGAAGGCCGGTAGAAATCCAGAAATGGAGAGGCAAATGCAAGATCTTCGAGCAAGAATAGAAGATATGGAGGCAGTGCAGAGACGCAGAGCCAGTGCTGGAGATTTAAGTGACTCCGAAGGTGAAGTTGAAGCTGAACAACACGAAGAAGTTGCAGCCGAGGATGCAGCAAATGAACGACTGATTAAAGCTATCACCAGGATGGGTGCGAAGGCGAAGATGGACATTCCAGTCTATGAGGGGAATCTGGATGCAGAGGAGCTACTGGATTGGATTAGAGCTCTTGACACCTACTTCGATTATGAGGATATCGAAGAGGATAAGAAGGTTAGACATGCTGTCACACGCTTGAAAGGACATGCAACATTGTGGTGGGACGAGATACAAGATGACAGGTGTTGCAAAGGCAAGCAAAAGATTAAGAGCTGGGATCGAATGATTGCAAAGATGAAGGCAAAGTTCATCCCAAGGGACTATCAAATTTCTCTGTTTAGGAGGATGCAAAACCTGAGATAGAAACTGATGATAGTGAAAGAATACACTGAGGAATTTTATCGACTGAACATCAGAGCAGGTCATCATGAGAGCGATGATGAGAAGGTTTCCAGATATCTGAATGGTCTGAGATAAGACATTCAGGATGAATTAAGCATGGTTACCATTAGGACGGTGGAGGATTCTTATCAGATGGCTCTGAAAGCCGAAGAAAAGCTGAGCCGTAAGAAAAGTCAGAGAGGGCGAGGCAGAAGTCAGCCCAGAGGCAAGGCAGTTGTCCAGGATAAATACCAGAAGCCCAAGGAGGAATGGAAGAAACCTCAGGGTAAGATTGAGAGAGGTGGAACCTCACAGTGAGGACAACAATATGTTGAACAGAGAGGGCAGCATAATGAGTAGAAGGGAGATTATGCTGACGCAAATACTTTTCCTCGTACCAGAGGTAGAGGAAGAGGCCGAGGTGGAGTGATCACATGCTTCACATGTGGAAAGAATGGGCACAAGTCATTCGAGTGTCCAGAGAAAAAGAAGGATAGTGGAGAATCTCACATCACTGAAGCGCAGAGGCGTGATGCTGAGAGTGAAGACACAGAAGGTGGAAGGTCGCTGATGATGCATAAAGTTCTCTTAACACCCGGAAAGGAGGTGGAGGACTCAGCTCAAAGGACCAGACTGTTTAGGATAGCTTGAAAGACCAAGGACTGGGTATGCAAGGTTATTGTTGATAGTGGTAGCTCAGATAATCTCATTTTGACCGATATGGTAGAGAAGTTGGAGCTGGAGACAACTGATCACCCAAGTCCATACAAAGTTTCATGGCTATAGAAGGGACATCAGGTGAGTGTCACTAAACAGTGTTTAGTTGAATTCAAGATAGGTGGATATAATGATAAGGTCTTATGTGATGTCATTCCCATGGATGTATGTCATTTATTGCTGGGTAGACCATGGCAATATGACCGAAATGTGGTTCATGATGGGAGAATGAACACATATACTTTAGAGAAGGATGGGAGGACACACAGGTTGCTTCCGATAAAGGATAAGAAGGTGAAACCGGAAGTAAGAAACACAATACTTCTCATGAGTGGGAAGGAGCTTCTTACAGAGATGGAGAAGAAAGAAGATCCACAATTCTTTGTGGTCAGAAAACTGAGGATTGTTCTGACTAGCACAAGAGTGGATGATTTACCAGATGAGATTCAGGAACTGCTGGAAGAATTCGTTGATATCATAGTGGACGAATTACCTCATTCGTTGCCACCGATGAGAAGTGTAAGTCATCACATTGATCTCATACTAGGAGCTAGTTTACCAAACAAAGCTGTGTATAGATTGACGCCGCAAGAAAATGAGGAGGTCAAGAAGCAGGTCCAGGAGTTCTTGGACAAAGGATTGGTCAGAGAAAGACTAAGCCTGTGTGCTTTTCCGACAATGCTTATTCCAAAGAAAGACGGAGGTTGGAGAATTTGCACCGATTCAAGAGCGATCAACAAAATTACCATCAGGTACAGGTTTCCACTGCCGAGAATGGATGATCTGATGGATTGCCTGAGCGGGGAAAATTATTTTTCAAAGATAGATTTGAAAAGCGGATATCACCAGATTCGCATGAGAGAAGGTGATGAGTGGAAGATAGCCTTCAAGACAAACAAAGGACTTTATGAATGGCTAGTCATGCTGTTTGGCTTGAAAAATGCGCCAAGTACCTTTATGAGATTGATGAATGAAGTCCTGAGGGAATTCATCCAGAAATTTGTCATCGTATATCTGGATGATATACTGATCTTCAGTAAGACCAAGGCTGAACATTTGAAGCATTTGGCTATTGTGATGAGGAAGCTACAGCAGAAGAAGCTATTGATTAATATGAAGAAGTCCTCATTTATGAAGACATAGCTCATTTACTTGGGTTTTGTTATTTCAGCGAATGAGTTGAAGATGGACCCGGATAAGGTGGAAGTGATTAAGAATTGGCCATCACCGAGAAATATTTTCGAGGTGAGGAGTTTCCATGGTTTGGATAGTTTCTACCGAAAGTTCATCAGGAATTTCAGTGGAATTAGTGTAGCAATGATGGACACAGTGAAGAAGAGACATAAGTATTTTTATTGGACAACAGAGGCTGAGAAGAGCTTCAATCTGTTGAAGCGGAAGATCACGGAACAACCGGTTTTGGTGTTGCCAAATTTCCAGAAGACATTTCAAGTGAAATGTGATGCAAGTGGATTTGCCATAGGAGCGGTCTTGAGTCAGGAAGACAGGCCAGTTGCATATTTCAGTGAGAAGCTGGATGAAGCAAAGCTGAAATACTCCACGTATGATAAATAATTTTATGCTATCATACAGGCATTGAAGAAGTGGAGGCATTACTTGATCCCAAAGGAATTTGTTTTGTACAGTGATAATCATGCATTACAGTTTGTGAGTCAACAAGAGAAGTTGAATCAGAAACATGCTAAATGGGTATAGTATATGCAAAATTTTACATTTGTAATTAAACACATTTCAGGTACTGCTAACAATGTGGCTGATGCTTTGAGGAGGAAGTGTTTGTTGCTGCAGGAATTTCGAGTCAAAACATTGCGTTTTGAAAATCTCAGGGACATGTACACAGAAGATGCATATTTTGTAGAGGCGTATGAAGCAGCTGAGAATCCAGTTCTCAGAGATAGAATCCCTTGGATAGATTATATGATCTAGGATGGATTGTTGTTCAGAGGCAATCAACTGTGTATTCCGAAGTGCTCCATGAGGGAGAATCTGTTGAAGGAAAAACACAGTGGTGGATTAGCAGGACATTTTGGCCATGACAAAACATTCACGAAGTTGAGCGAATCATATTTTTTGCCAGAGATGCAAGCAGAGGTCAAGCGATTTGTTGACAGGTGCAGGATTTGCCAGCATTCGAAGGGGAGGAAGGAGAATGCGGGTTTTTATCAGCCATTGCCCATACCAGAGAGACCATGGGAGGCGATAAGCATGGATTTTGTATTGGGTTTGCCAAGGACGCAGAGAGGTGTAGACTCAATCTTTGTGGTGGTGGACAAGTTTTCTAAAATGGCACATTTTATTCCATGTCAGAAGACCAGCGATGCGACACATATCGCGAACTTGTTTTTCAAGGAGGTCATTTGACTTCATGGATTACCGAAAATCATAGTTTCGAACAGAGACACAAAATTCATAGGGCATTTTTGGAGGACCTTATGGAGGAAACTGGGAACTAATTTGATGTTTAGTTCTGCTTATCATCCTCAGACGGATGGACAAACAGAAGTAGTCAATAGAAGTCTAGGAGACTTGCTGAGAAGCTTGGTGACAGAGCACCATAGCAGCGAGGATAGCATATTACCACAAGCAGAGTTTGCATACAACAACTCAGTGAACAGGAGCACAGGAAAGAGTCCATTTCAGGTTGTATATGGGATGCAGCCGAGAGGAGTTTCTGAACTGAGGGATTCAGAACAGACTGCTACTAGCAGCGCTAGTGCAGAAGAATTCGTTGAGGTGATGAAATAACTTCACAGCAGAGTGAAGCAATGACTGATAGATTCAAATCAGGAGTACAAGCGCAGAGCAGATCAGCATCGGAGACAACTTCAATTTGAAGTTGGTGATCTATTTCTGGCACATCTGAGGAAAGAAAGTTTCTCGAGAGAAACATACAACAAGCTGAAAATGAAGAAAATCGGGCCATGCAAGGTCTTGAGAAAGTTCGGAAAGAATGCTTATGAGATTGAGTTGCCGGATGGCATCATAATATCTCCAATATTTAATATTGTAGATTTATACCCATACAGGGCTGGAGAAGCAGAGACTGGAGCTCAGCAACCAGTGATCCAGTGGACGAAGTAGATGCTGATAGCAGAAAAACCACAGATGGAGTGCATACTGGACAAGAGAGTGGGAAAGAAGACCAGGAGGAAAGAATACTATGAGTATCTGGTCAAGTGGAAGAATCACCCAGTGGAAGATACCAGCTGGGAGATTGAAGTAGTAATAAAGAAGCATGGACAGACCGTGCATGAGCTCATGGACAGGAGCCCATGAAAATTTTCAAGCCGAGGAGTATGATGCAGGAGCATTGCCAATTCATCAAGCGAGCCAGCACATCGAGCGGAAGACAGCTGGATAAGCCAACACAAATTTTGAAAACACTTTGGAAATGTTGCACAAGTATTTAATGAAGCCATTATGAAGGCGCACTTTGTATATTGTAATGGACCTTGAGCGGATAGCTCTCGTCCTTTGGTAGATGAGGCATTTAAGATAGTTAATGCTGATAGATAGGAATTTAATTGTAGATTTGATAGCTTTAGAGCGCAAGAGGGAAACGGATATAGACACCCTCATTGTATCATTGTAACATATCGAGAGCAGGAGCAAGAAGAGAAGAGCAAGCAGATAACTGTGTGAAGAGCACCCATGTACAAATATTGAATTAATAGGAGAAAGCTTTGATTCAAATACATGGTTATGTGTCTATTCTCTGTGTATTGATGTTATGCTCATGAATATTTGTTTCCTGCCATACATTTGCTTTATATATGTTGCGTATGTGATTTCATGGTTGAATTGAAGTCTAAGAGGGTGAGTGAATGAGTTTCAATTGTTTCTCTAAGTGAGCCAGAAGATTCCTGCAAGGAGTGCAGTCGAATTGTCTGCAAGGAGTGCGTTGACAGAAGGGTTCACTTAGAGATATCTTTTGTTCTCATTTCCTCGAAGGTGCAGATAGGCACAGTGCCGTGCAAGGAGTGCGCAGGCCAAGCGAAGTCTCAGAGTTGTGATTTTGAGAAAAGTATTGAAAGACTACTGCTGCAAGAGTGCGCAGGGTCGAAAGACTTCAACACTTAGACAAGGTTGAAGATTTTCCGCAAGGAGTGCGTGAAAAGTTCCTTCTAAGTAATTGAAAATCGTAAGGAAGCTCAAGAGGGATAGACCTTCAAATTCAAGGAAGGATGGCAGAGAAAAGTTGCACTTGAAGCGTTTGAGCAAGTGCTGAAAACTTGCGTGCAGGTGGATAAGTCTTCGTGGAAGAAGCTCTTGTTTCATTTCGCAGAATTATTACAGGAAGAACGGATGGACGAAATCATCTGAGGAGATTTCATGAGGTTCCATGGACCCTTGGATATTCCATAGGTACAAGAAGGTTACGGTGGAAGCATCCAAAGATTTCCGAGCTCAGGAGGGGCAGAGTCATGATCCAAGTTAGTTGTGGGCCGGTTGGATTATTCGCGAGATCGTGTATCGGGATCTCGTGAGAAGGACGCCCGAGATTTGGTAACGGAAGTCACGAGATTGCGACATGCGATATGACGCAACCCCTGCTCTCACAGCGGCCGGTCGCTCCACCAGGACCTTCTTCGCTTCTCGGCCCGAAGAGTCCACAACTCTTCCTACTCCCTCGAGAGTTCTCTACCCACAGTCTTCTCGACGATCTCCTCTTCTCGTATCGGGATATCGTACCTCGCGATATCGTGAAACTTGCAACACTGTCCTTGGGAAATCAAACGCTGAAACTCCGATCCCCGATGGTCAACGGTCAACCTCGGGATATCGCCACTCGCGAAGTCTAAGACTTACTCACTCGACCTTTGAGTGTCGATGCATGATGCCACGTGTTGTTCTCCACACGATCTCCGTGGGACCCGTCGCAACTCGCGCGCTCACGATTTCTCCGTGCTCCTTTTGACTTTGCAACCGCCGAAATGTCGAGTCCCGAATCCTGGGGATCTCATGCCACCTGTCCCTCCAACGATTGATGGCTCCGATTAAATCGGGGAATCACAACTTACGATCTCGACGTGCATGCAACTCTTGCACTCGCCAACCCCGTTATGCTAATGCAAGATGGCCTCCGAGTTCCGCCGTTCCTGAAGACTCCCACCTTCAAGAAGTTCAAGTCGTAGATTCTCTTCCTCTTGAAGAGATCTCCGGTTCACCACCTTTGTCCTGTGCAACTGAACCAAAGGTGATATCCCTCCTGAGCTGTGTTCCTTTGAATCCTTCATAGAACTTTCCCGCACTTCTGGTGCTCGACCTTTGAACCGCTTCCAACTGCGCTTCAAGTCTCCCAGGTCCGGTGTGTCCACAATTGCGACAACCCTGGCTTTCATTTTTTTTCAGTATTGCTACTGAGACTCCAGTTCGACTTGTACTCACCTGCATGGTTCAAACAACCCAAACACTCTGGACAAAACGAGAACAAAAGTTCGACTGCTTAACCTCCTACACGCACTCTATGCAGAGTAATTCAACTACACTCTATGCAGGAATCTCCTGGCTAAGCGAAGAAACAATTGAAACTCATTCACTTCATTCTCTCAGGTTTCGAACCTGGTATGCAATCACATAAGCAACATATAAAAGATAAGCATATAAATAAGCAAGTATGCAACAAAACAACATCAACAGCACAAAGAACTCAAACGCGGCCATGGAATTGAATCAAGATCTTCTTCTATTAATTCAATCTGTACATGGGGTTTCTTCACGGATTCTCTGCTCTGTTCTCTCTTTCTCTCTATGCTAACGCTGAATTCAACATAATCCAGAACTCTTTAATAATACAAAGGAGGGTGTCTATATTCTGTTTTCCCTTTCAAGAGTCAAAAATGTCTAATCTACCATTAACTCCTACCTAACAGTATTGAAACTAAATAAATGCCTTCTTATCTTTAATATCATACGAGTGCACTTCATATGGATGCGTTCATCCAAAACGACGACGCAACAATCTTTCTCGTGATTCAAAAAGGTATGCGCTAGTGCTGTCCAGCTGTATTCTTTCCCTCCATGCACTGGCTCGCTCGTGGGAGTCGTATATGCTCCTACATCACGATATTCCGACGGGAGAGTCGTGTGGGCCATAGCTGGAGTGCGTGGAAGACAGGTGGCGGAGATTGGGAGATCTCGCGAACTCGGGAGTTCGCGGGGTGAGAACCTAAGTATTGGGAACTCCAAGTTACGAGGACGCGAGGTGGCGAGTCGCGAAAAGCACGGTAAGGTCATATCGGTGTTTCAGCGCATTGGGTATCATAAGTTGGAAATACGAGGCCTTGGCATCGCAAGTAGCGAAGTCACGATAGAGAAAAGTCCCGACAGACGAAGAGCAAGTCAGCGTTTACTAAGGCATCGGGTCTCGGGGATCTGAGGGTGTAGCGCTCGACTGCTGAACTCGCGAAGTCATGAGTGTCGATCCTCCGAAAGGAAGAAGAGAGGATCATAGCCGAAGAAAACCTGTGGGTTGCAGATTTCCCGATAGGGAAATAGAAGAAACGTTGAGTTCTTTGGGCCGTGAAAGAAAGAAACTACTGAGGAGAGCGGTCATACTCCGAGGAGTGTGGTTGTGTAAATATGTTATGGTCTGAAGGAGCCGATGACGACCCCTCAACTATCTAGAATGCTCCTTGTCTGCACGTCCGCTCGCTCTAAAGACCAACTGATCATGTCGTTGTAATTCAGGAGTCGCGACCGTGTAGCCACCTTGTGAAGTTCAAACTCCGCTATATCCCAGAGTTTGTTGTCGGCATCATGGGGGAAGTTCTTAATCTCACTATCGAGAGTTTTGAAAATCTTCCTCCAGGATATTATGGAATCGATGGCATGCAGTATTGTATCAGATGCAACATCTCCGTCTAGACTCGAGACCCCTGCAACTTCCTCGTTTTTCTTGGTGGCCTTCTTGGGCACCATGGTGGTTATACTGGACCAGAAACCTATTTACAGAGAAAAGCGTATAAAACTGGACAAATGTGACTCGCTACAGAGGTAAAGGTTAAGAATGAACTTAGACACACAGGACCTTTATTAATCTCTAAATTTGTGTTGTAGTGAGCGTACTAATACGATCAATGAAAAATAAATGATTTAATTTGAAAGATATGCTTGGATATACGAACTCACATAAAAAATATTTGCATTTACCCATTATTAATACTGCCGTATATCGACGATTTCGAAATTGAAAACCCAAAAATCATTGCCTTCCTTAATTCCCGAAAAGTGAAAAGCAACTTAGTCATCATTAATCATGTTTTGAAAACAAATTAATATTTTAATATTAGGATTTGTTTAAATAAAACACGATTTCACATTTCAGAACTTTGGGGATCATGCCATCAGGGGATATGTCACAAGTAAACCCTAGATCATGAAATTGCGATGAGATTAGCAAGGCGCAAAACATGATTTCGCATTTCGAAACTTCAGGGATCCTGTCGTCAGGGGATATGTCACAAGTAAACCTCGGATCGTGAAATTGCGATGGGACTAGAAAGGCGCTAATCATTCGTATTAAAAAAAAAATAAAATTAATTAATCATGATTAGTGGACAATTACTTTTTAATTTTTACTTTTTGAAAAATCGAGGACTAGGAGTTCGAAGGAGAAGAGTTTGAAAACTCTTTAGCAGAGAAAAAACCGAATCACGAAATACTAAGGGAGAGATAATTGTGTTTAGGGATTTGATTAATTATGAATTAAAGAGTGCTTTGTGGTAAACAACGGAAAAAGTAACGTTCATTTATTCCCCCTTTTTACTTTATATTTCTTAGTATTTTGAAATGGATTTAGGATTTTGGCGCTAGGAAAAAAGGGATAGTTGAAGATCACACCTCTAGAAGAACCAAATTTTGAAACCTGAAAAGGAACATGTGATTCTGACTCCTTTCTATTTTTGACTAAGGGTGGCTCCATGGCTCAGGAAAATATGAAGCTTCATTTTTAAAGGGTGGAAAAAATTAATCTCCGTGTCAACAGTTATAGTGCGCACATGTACTGCACACTAAAATGATGAAGTGTGCACATTCTAGGATACCGCGCACAACAAACTTAAGTGCGCGCGATTTTGAGGCCAGTGAGGCTTTGTGTATATGTTGTGTTTTATAGGCTGTTGAGACAATTATTATAAGTTAGGAGGCTTTTGAATTGAATTAGGCCAGAGAGCCTAGATGCTACAGGCCAGTGAACCTATTTTTGTATATGTCTTATCATTAATATAATACATCGGTGTGTGTAGACCGACCACGATAAACGAGTATGTGGGACTAAATTCCATTAGTTAGGGAAAGGGGGGGCAAAAAATTAAGGATAAGGGGCTAAGATAGGGAGCTTAAGCCAGAAAGGAATATTATATTAATATTCCTTAAAGTTTAAAGTATGAATAATTATTTTATCCTAAGTTATAAGGATGGGGACAAGTGGGCCAAAGTAGCTGTCAACATGACAAGTGTCAATTTGGGAACATGCATACATATAGTTTGGACTTAGTTCATTTTTTGAATCATTCCATCATCATGCACTAGCTCATTTAGTTGTCCTCCATACCTTTTTGCTATTATCATTGTACCCGTACCATATACGAACCAGTACCATACCCCTACCTATACCTGTATATGTACCTATTTAGATTAGGAGCTAGACTGAAGAGGCAGGTTGTCAGGCCCATGGGATATTGAAGAGGTGGGTTGTCAGGCTCGTGATAAATTATCTCTAGGTGAAAGAATTGTTGGGAATTGATTTCCCGAAGGTCCCAAACTACAACCATAGAGCTCTGAGACTTCTTGTCTGGCCTGTTGTTGAAGCCCCAGAAAGGAAGTGGGGCAGCTGAAGGAATGTTGAGAAGAGAAGGGGCACACTTTCTGGGGTGGGACAAACATGTGGGGAATGAGGGACTGTAAGATGTTAGTTTGATTTGGCACCTATGACGAAGTATTTCTTGTTGTCTGAGATACATCAGTCTGATTAGGAACCCCTTTACCTGGGTGGAGTTTAGTCCTAGCTCGGGGGTGATCCACTATTGACGGTGATGAGAAGCGTGGTCTAAGGATGGGAGGTTCATGGAAGGTTTGCATCCAATTGGTGATATTTTTACCAAGATAAGTTTCAATTGTGTGTTAAATTACATGTTGGATTATTATTTATGTGTTTATTTTTATGGGTCTTTCATGTGTGTGTTGCATGTGTATTTTTATTATTATTTTGTATGAATCGGTGCATTTGGAGAATGTGTTTGTCTGTTTTATGTTTTATATAGAAATTTCCGCAAGAGTTTCTGTTTGTATATGTTTTAATTTTATAAACAATTAAATTTTTTTATGTGGCATAGCCTAGTTGGATGTTGGGGATGCTACACCAAGGAGCAATAGAATGAGAGAGGAGGGAGATCTCTGGTTCAGGTAACAAGGAAGAGAAAAATGAGTATACACTCCCTGAAAAATCTTGCAGAAATCCTCTCATGGCATTGTGTCCTGGATTGGGGGTGGCTAGTTGTAGCAGTGCAAGCACAACTTTTCCTACAGCTGGGTGGAGAGTGCCTCACCCTTCATTAGTGGTCATCATATCTCATAATTGTAGATAAGTGACTTGTATTTTTCTTTGTATTAACTTGAATATATGTATATATTGGATGTTTTGTATGACATTTTTGGGCTTGAATGCATTTTTTTTGGAGAATTCCTATGCTTGTATAGATTGTATGTCTACCTAAGAAGTCCTTTGTTTTGATTGTAGATAGTTTATTTCTGTAATGAAATAGCGACGAGAATATATCTGTGAAGGACGTATGTGAATGATGAATAGGGTATGGATATATACAATTATTCAAATAGGTAAATAACCCAAACCTCAGATATAACATGAGTGGAGGAAAATCCTACTTATTGTATGTATGACTATATCTCCTCTCTCTCTCTCTCTCACACACACACACACATACCTATGTGTATATTTGTGCATCGTAGTGAGGGGATCCTTACAGTGAACGAGTACCTATAGAATACAATGAATTAAAGGTATCCTGGGAGGCAAATGTTGAGCCTTGGACCTGGGAAAGGACTATCAAAAACCCATAAAATCCTAAAGGAGGACAATTCGAAGCCCTCAAAAAATTGTCTAGGTTCTAGGCCAAGATCTTAACCAATCAAAAACCCTAATTCTCTTCGGAGGGTTTTGGCCATTGATTTGGAACAGAGGTTCAATTTGGACCCTCTATCAGAGAAAATTTGAGATTGATCTCTACTGTCGATTTGGTGGAATGGTGATATGTCGATCCTCCATCGGATCGAGATATGAACCCTCTGGAGTATGCACCCTAAAATCAACCAGGACCATTGATCTAATTGAGGGTGTTCGTGGAATCTTATGGATTTTTAGATACATCATGGTGAATGAGGTTAGAGTCCCATGGTCAAAATGACCTTGGATGTTGAAGTGGAGGCGTTTTGAAAAGGGGAGTCTGAGGGACACTCGAGAAATAGAATAAATGATCACAAGATTGAAGGTTCAAATAGAAGAAGATGAAAGAATTGAAGAAGCACTCAAATAACAACTAGAAGAAAAAGACAAGATCATTGGAAACTTTGAAGCAGAGATTGTCACACTAAGAAAGGATATTCAAAAGAAAAATATGCAGAATAGCTCAAAAGTTCTGGATGACATTATCAAAAGTCAAAAATATCATCTTGACAAGTCTGGACTAGGATACAATCAAACAGAAAAGGAATCAAGCTCCAAAAAAACAGAGCAAGAAACAAGTACAAAAAGCTATGCAGAAACAATCAAAGGGGATAGGAAGATGTAGAAGGAATATTACAGGGACACTCCTCCACCGAGAAGCTTCAAATTTTAGAATCAACAACAGACAGATAAGCCTTAAGAAGAAGAAGGATTCATAAGAGAACCTTCTTTCATAATATCTTCAACTCCTAGGTATAAAACTATATTTTTTGGTTTATGTTATGCATGTAATAATTTTTGACATAAAGTTGTGAATTGCAAAGCTAACAACAGAAAAAATAACAACATTGAGAGTCATACACAAAGGGGTTACTCAAGAAGACCTAGTGAAACACAAAGAAGAAGTTACAACAGGTTTGAATATTTGAGCACTGAAGTGGAATGTTACAAATGTAACAATTTTGGACACGTGGCCAAAAATTGCAGAATGATAGTCCCTCCTAAATAACCTCAACATAATAACAACATTCATAGACAAGAACCTCATAAAACAACATGGATAAGAAAGCAAGATCAGTATAGCAATGAAGAATGCATAGTCTCTCTATAAGCTAAGCAGATGAAACATGGTTGGTATGTTGACAGTGGGTTTTCAAAACACATGACAGGTGATAGAGACAAATTTCTTACATTGCGAAAGGAAAGAAATGGATCAATATCCTTCAGAAAGGATAATTCATCCAAAATCATTAGAGAAGGCACAGTCTGAATTGGGAACAAGAATAAAAAGGCACAAAATGTTCTATTGGTAGAATATATGAAACATAATCTTCTAAGTGTGATTCAAATGTGTGACCAAGGTCATAAAGTTACTTTCGATTCACAAAAGTGTGAGATAAGAAGAGAAGGTTCATGGAAATTGGTCGGTACAACTGCAAGAACTTCAAAGAACATATATGTGTTAAGTGAAATTGGAAATGAAAAGTGTTGTCTAGGAAAGGAAGATGAAAGTTGTTTATGGAACAGAAGAATGGGTCACATGCATTTTGATAACCTTTTCAAAGTCAATGAAAGAGAAGCAGTCCGAGAAATGCCCCAGATCACGAAACCAACCAACACTTTATGAAAGCATTGTCAACAAGGAAAGCAAACAAAGACCAGGTTCAAATCAAAGGAATATTCAACAACAAGACCACTAGAAATTGTGCATATTGATCTAGTTGGATCAACTACAACAAAGGTCTTAAAAGGTGAGAGATACTTTATGTTATTAGTTGATGATTATGCAAGAATGACTACAGTTTTCTTTCTCAAGAACAAGTCAGAAGCTTTTGAAAACTTCAATATCTAGAAGGAAATGGTTGAAAATGAGATAGACTCAAGAATCAAATGCTTGAGATATGATAATGGAGGAGAGTTAACTTCAAAGGAAGTTATGGACTACTGTAGCAGTCATGGAATAAAAAGGCAATTCTCCATTGCTAGGACACCTCAACAGAATGGAGTTGTTGAAAGAAAGAATGTGACAGTATAGGAAATGGCTCAAACAATGCCAATGGATTCCAAATTGAAAGATATATTTTGGACACAGGCAGTGCATACAACAGTTCACATTCAAAACAAAGTAATGCTCAGAAACAACACTGATAAAACTCCCTGCGCGCTATGGAAAGAAAGACCAACAAATGTGAAGCACTTCAGAGTTTTTGGAAGCAAATGCTACATCAAAAGAGAAAATGGAAGAATGGGAAATTTTGACTCTTGTGTGGAAAAATGAGTACCTGTTGGTTAGTCAAGTACAAGGAAATCATACAAGTGTTACAATCTAAGATTGAACAAAGTTTTGGAAAGTATCAATGTAACAATTGATTAAACAGGCAGACCAGAATCAAAGGAAGAAGAAAACAAATCAATGAACAACTTTTCAAAGAAGAAGAAGCAGAAGATGAAGTAGAAGAGGAAGATGAAGAGAATCGAACAGAAACATAAGAGCAAGTTCAACAAGTATCTCCAAAGACACCTAGCAAACGAGTACAGAAAAATCATCCTTCAGATCAGATTATTGGAAACAAAGATGCAAGAGTTGAGACTGTTGGTCACTATAATTGCTTAATTGATTCAAACAACCAAGTGATACATAAATTATCAACCCAGGGAAGTCTTTTATTTCAAAGATAACCATGCACTATATATGCTCAATTCCAAAAGCAACTTAGTGTTGTAGTAAAGAAACTTATACTAATCACACTTTCTTGAATAAACTGAAGCTCTGAATTAAATCACAGGACAATATCTCCCCTATTGCAGATCTTTAAAGATTAATCTAAGAATCTTGGATTACATTAAAAATAACACTTGTAATGGGAAAGAACAACTATTCTGCAATCAGAGAACAGGACCCTTACTTTCAAACAGAGACTTCAGTACTAACACTCTTTCATGAAAACAGTAAGCATAAAACAATTAACTCTATCTAACAGAGAACAAGGTCATCTAGCTCCTTCCTTTCTAAGTAGGAGCCTTAACCCCTATTTCTGTTTAGCACACTTGTGAAGTTGAGGTTTACAGAAAACCGGATAATTTGATCCCTTCCTTTCCGAGTAGGGATCCTTAACCCAGTCTCTAGCTAGCACACCTATAGGAAGTAAATGAAATCTACAGAAGACAAGGTGTTTTGATTCCTTCCTTTCTGAGCAGGAAACCTTAACCCAATCCCTGGCTAGCACACTTGCAGAATGAAATCTACAGAAGACAAGGTGTTTTGATTCCTTCCTGTCTGAGCAGGAACCTTTAACCCTGTTTCTGGCTAGCCTCATAAAATCATCACACAAGATTGCTAATGAA
>ML801567.1:448510-468971 GCA_009831015.1 Picea engelmannii | reverse complement strand
AAATAACACTTGTAATGGGAAAGAACAACTATTCTGCAATCAGAGAACAGGACCCTTACTCTCAAACAGAGACTTCAGTACTAACACTCTTTCATGAAAACAGTAAGCAGAAAACAATTAACTCTATCTAACAGAGAACAAGGTCATCTAGCTCCTTCCTTTCTAAGCAGGAGCCTTAAGCCCTATTTCTGTTTAGCACACTTGTGAAGTTGAGGTTTACAGAGAACCGGATAATTTGATCCCTTCCTTTCAGAGCAGGGATCCTTAACCCAGTCTCTAGCTAGCACACCTGCAGGAAGTAAATGAAATCTACAGAAGACAAGGTGTTTTGATTCCTTCCTTTTTGAGCAGGAACCCTTAACCCAATCCCTGGCTAGCACACTTGCAGAATGAAATCTACAGAAGACAAGGTGTTTTGATTCCTTCCTGTCTGAGCAGGAACCTTTAACCCTGTTTCTGGCTAGCCTCATAAAATCATCACACAAGATTGCTAATGAAAAGAATTACGAATTTCATTCAATAATCTAAGACAGAGTCAGTAGTGTTTTAGCAAAGCGGAATCCATTAAAAACAGTGTTTCAGCAAACGACAGTTAAATAAAAGCATAAACATAAACGGTAATAACACACTTCTAAACTAATGGGTGAATCTTGTGAAGAAGGTGGGCCCTCCCTTCTCACAAGATTCCCTTGAAATGAAAAAGCTAGAGAAGGATACTCAAAGAAGTCTTATATTCATCTGTTGAAATATCACATTACAATTTGGAAAAATAGAATACGTCCCGCTTCTCTGGAGTTGATTCAATACATAAAAACTTGGATCCCTCGAATGATGATTTCCTCTTATTTAAAGAGGAAATCCCTTCGATACAATTGATCATAAATTACAATGTGTATCTGAGTCCTATCTTTAGCCGGATCTTCTTTCTAAACCAGAACAGGATGTCCTAGTCTCACGCAACAGAAGTGCTATTACAGGAGCTGAATGAGGTATTGTTGTTACGACTGGTGTAACAGCTTCTTCTCGTTGTTGCTGATGTTGTTTCAGCATCGCAATTCGCGGGCTATTTCAGCCACGTGAATTGTTCTCTGACTGTGTTGACCGCTGACTGTAACGGCTTCCTTTGTGTTTCAGCATCGTCGGTTCTGGCAGTTTCCTCTGTGTTTCAGCATCTGCAACTCTGGACTGTGTAACAGCGCCGTGTTTCAGCATCTGCGACTCCAGACTGTGTAACAACTTCGTGTTTCAGCATCAGTGGCCTCGAACTGTATGACAACTCTGTGTTTCAGCATCAGTTCTGTGTTCAGCACTGCGACTTCGGACTATATAGCAGCTCTGTGTTTTAGCAACAACGACCTTAGACAGTTCTATATTTCAGCAATAGGCCTCAAGTGCTAATCTACAGTTTTGAACACTTATGCATTTCTAATCAATGGTTAAGTACGAGAGTGATGTAAAATATTATGCAAAACAGATTAAATGTATAGTCATGAGAAGGGACGTTGTATAACTTTGGGATGATCAGATAAAGTGATAGTATGAGTCTAAATATGGGTGATCAAGAGTATAATAGTGGCAAAAAGTATAGGCAAAAAGGTAAATTGTGTGGTCCTAACAGAGACTATAAGAAAAATCCATTCACCAGAACAAACACACCTAGCACTCTTATCTACAATTGAACCAAATTGTTTTGAAGAAGCCAACAAGGATGGATTTTTGAATAAGGCCATGAATGAAGAATTGGATCAAATAGAGAAAAATGACACTTGGGAACTGATTCCAAGACCAAAGAATAAGAATTTGATCGGCACAAAATGGGTTTTCAGGAATAAATTAAATGAATATGGACAAGTTACAAGGAACAAAGCTAGATTTGTATGTAAAGGATATGCATAGATTCAAGGAATCGACTTTGAAGAGACATTTGCCCCAGTTGCTAGAATGGAAGAAATCCGGTTTCTTTTAGCCTATACATGCTCCAAAAATGTTAAAGTATATCAGATGGATGTAAAACCATCTTTTCTGAATGGGAAACTTGAAGAAGAAGTCTACATTGAACAACCAGAAAGATTTCAGTTGTCAGAGAACGTAGATTATGTGTGTAAATTAAAGAAGGCCTTGTATGGTCTAAAATAGGCTCCTAGAGCATGGCACTCTAGACTGGACAAGTATATGCAGTAGGCAGGGTTCATAAAAAGGAAGTGCAAACAATAACCTCTACATCAAGGTAAGTGAATGTAATATTTTATTAATTGAAGTTTATATTGATGATATTATTTTTGGTAGTGATGATGATAGATTAAGCCAAAAAAATTCAAAAGATATGCATAATGAATTTGAAATGTTTTTACTTGGAGAACTATCCTTCTTTTTGGGACTTCAGATACGTCAAAGCAACCAAGGAATATTTATTTATCAAACCAAGTATATCAGATAAATGTTAAAGAGCTTCGGAATGGAAGATTGCAAACCAGTTATCACTCCCATGTAAACCAGTTGCAAGTTGAGAAAAGATGATGATTCGAAGTCTACAGATCAGAGGAAATATAGGTCAATGATTGACAACCTACTATATGTGACAAAATCCAGACCAACTGTAATGCAGATAGTTGGACATGTGGAAAGATTTCAAGCAACACCAAAGGAGTCACACGTGTTAGCAGTGAAGAGGATTTTCAGATATCTCAAAGGAACGTAAGAGTTTGGATTATGGTATCCAAAAGGAAAGGATCTATCACTTATTGCCTACACAGATGCAGATTGGGCAGGTTGTATTGATGACCGATGAAGAATCAATGGAGCAGTGTTCTACTTGGGTGAGAGTTTCGTATCATGGCTAAGCAAGAAACAATCATCAATATCTTTATCTACAACCGAGGCAGAGTATATTGCAGTAGCATCATGTTGTACACGGGTTCTTTGGATGAAACAAACTCTGACAAATATATAGGTTGAGTATGATGAGCCATTTCAATCTATTGTGATAATACAAGCACCATCAGTATCTTGAAGAACCTGATGATGCACTCCAAGACGAAGCACATTCCAATAAAGTATCACTTTCTGCGGGAGCAGGTTGCAAAAAAGAACATCAGAGTTGAGTATGTGGACACAAAAGAACAAGTGGGAGACATATTCACAAAACTACTTCCACAGGAATCCTTTGAATATATTCGTTGAAGACTTGTAGTTATTTCTACTCCAAAATGAATTCATTTTGAATGATTATCTTATATGTCTTAGATTTACACAAGGAAGCACCATAAGACGAAAGTTCAGTCAGGGGGAGCAACCTTGGATGGAAAGATACCTTTTCCACTGATGACAAGGGGGGAAAGATTTATAAAATATAGAGGATAGAGGCAGAGGAAAAAGTCATGGTTCCAGGGGGAGCATGAGTGATATGATTTAAATATTGCATCTGAGTGTTTCCATCAATGCCAAAGGGGGAGATTGTTGATTAAGAATGGTTGTCATTGTTGTCAACCCTTGAAGAAAGCCCCATAACACAAAGGTTGGGTAATGGACACAATATTTTTTTATGTAAATATGAATCATTATTGTCTTGTCATGGTTGATAATAAGTGGAAATGGATGAACTCCAAAGCGGTCCCCTTATGGTGAAATCCCTCACGGGAGGACGCTTTGCAGATTGAGTTATCCTAGAATTATGGTTAGAGAACCCATGCTTGTTTGTAGAATAATGAGATGAAAAACAGTCAATTTTTCAGTGAAAATATCCTATATGGACAGTGCTTGTCATTCCATTTCCGGTGGTATGTGGAACGTCACATAACTCCTCACAGTTAGAGAGTTATGGCCATGAGAAGTTGGAGAACCTAGGTTTGGGTAATGAACCCAAGTTTATTTGATGGATAACGGTATGAGTTTTGATATATTTTCAGGTAATCATATTCTATATGGATATTACATGTCATTCAATTTATGGTGGTATGTGGAACGTTACATAACTCCTCATGGTTTGAGAGTTATGGCCTTACGAATTCGGAGGACCCTCATATGTCATGTAGAAGCCCCAAAAGGTCAAAGTAGTCAAAGTGGTTTAAGAGATTTTATAAGGTAAATAATAAAGTGAAGTGATGAGTGTACTATAATTCAAAGTGAATACAAAATAAATTTAATGGGTAAATTAGAAGTGGGTTAACCCTAAAATAAGGAAAGTGGGTAAAGTGACCTAGAAGATGTTTTTAAGGAAGCTACTTGGAGAGTATAAATAAGAGGCAAGGCTCTCTCATTTTAAACACACTTGAGAATAATGAACACCTATAGGTGTCTGAGGTAACCAAAGGATATCTAAGCCAAATTCCTGAGGAATGTGAAGAAAATAAGGTCGGAATTCAAGGAAGGATAAATTCTTTTGATGATGTTTTCTAAGGTATGTTTTTTTTCAGGTCATATCACCATTTTCTCAATAACCTTTTTTCTAGAATGAATCAAACCATGAAATTGATATGCCATTGAGGAAAAATATCCAAGTATCTGTGGTAAAAACTTCATCTTGTGGACCTTTTCATTTTTGGATTTACACTCCATGTAAAATAAGGTTTGTGGCTAGTCTTGAAACTAGTCAAAAATAGGTGTTTTGGGTAAAAACATCATGACTTCTTCATAACAGATCCAAATTTAGTAAGACTAAATGCGTTGGTTAGAGTATAGTATTTAGTATGTTGTGTAATATTTTCAGATCAATTCAACAAATATTTTGTGTAGGGCAGGCTATACAAGGTCTCTCTCTAGAAAAAGCCAGAATTCAACAAGGTGTGCCATTTTTTCCATAACTCATTTTCTAAGAGGTTCCAAGTAGTGACACCTAGAGAAATTGCATAAAAAACACTGAAGAATATTTTGTATCAGTTTCAAATATTTATTCATTACAGGTACAAAGTTATGATTATTTCAAGTTAGGGTTGTTGACTAATCCAAAACTAGTCTTGTGAGACTAAAGAAACGTTTGATGAAAATGCTAGTCTCTTGTTGTTAAATTTAAGGAAGGTTTGTAGGTATGTGATCATATACACCAGGTCTATTAAATATTTACAAATCATATTTGGATGATGAAATTGATGAGGGATTTTGGTTGAGGTACAAGTTGGGTACATGGTCGAGACAAGTAGTTGATGAGTTGACACATACATGAGGTGTATAGTTGATGATGTTGGTACATATTGATGAGTCATAGTTGATGAGTGATTGACACATGATTGGTACATACTTGGTACATGGTTAGTTGCACTTTTTTAGGGTACAGGTTGGTGCATGGTTGATGCACTTGTTTATGGTACAGGTTGATTATAGGTTGAGGTACAGGTTGATGCATGGTTCAGGTTTATTGGTACATTTTTAGAGCGGTATATCTCATGGTGATGGTGTGACAGTGGTTCCATCATTCTTCTTTTACTTCAGGGTGGTTGGATGGGGCAAGGATAGGTGGTTGTAGCAACCTTTCGGTTGTAGCTAGAGAACATAGGGGGTTGTAGCCTCTTTTTGGTTATATCCAGAGAATTGGGGAGTTGGAGGTTCCCTCAGGTTGTAGCCTGAGAAACTAGGGGGTTGAGGCCTCCTTCCAGTTGCAGCTAGAAAACAAAGGAAGTTGGTGCTTCCAATGAATGTAATTCTTCAAGACATATAAGATAAAACATTCTGTGGTTTTCTCCCGATTTGGGTTTCCACGTAAAACATCGGTGTACTATGTACGTGTGTGATTTTTTATTTCTTATTTCTCATTATTGGATAATAATTATACATTGATATAACGCTTGGATTATTTGGAGAAAAAGGATTATAATTACGCTATTACTAATTCACCCCCTCGTCTCAGTAATCCAACACACCCCATATTAAGAGAAACATAGGGAGTTAAAAAAAAAGAAAAAATGGGTCTTGACAACTAGGCCTATTGAGGTACCCAAGTACAAACTTTCATAAGTGGAGAAAAGGAGAAAAAACCCATAGGAAAAATCCCCTTTCCAAAAGAGACACAAATGCTAGTGTTGAAAATTGCATTGTAGATGAAATTGAAGTTATGACAATGATGCATTGAATGGCAGGAAAAAGAGACTTGGAGAGAGTGAAAGCTCCAATTAGGAATTACGACGAAAACTCTAAAGAGGAGAGACAAGTAACCTCATCAAAATTGGTTGAATTTTGATTCATTCATAATTACAAGATCAATCTTCGAAGCCATCCTCTATATCTAGACAAAAAATATATGTTTCCATAAGTTACAATATGCAAACCATCGACCTAGAGTCAACCACACAACATTTCAAACTCATCAAATTTTGCAGATAACAGAAGAGGTTTCAAACCATCGGCTCTGATACCATGATGGGGATTCAGTGTAACTTGATACAAAATACTCGAACAATACTCTAGATAATCAAATAGGAAATAAGATTTTGATTATAAAAAATGTGGTGACTAAGGATGATCTGGATTTTTTTTGGAATGAAATGAAAGAAAAGATATTACAATGAAATACATAAAAATATTTCCAGAAACAGATAAATACAACAATATATGATTTCTATTAATGAAAGAAATGTAGAGAGACTGTAAAAATACAGAGTGAATGAACTCACTAGAATGGTGGTAACTTATCTCTGAGAAGAGATGTGAGGACTACCCTCATTCGCAAGAAGATGAGTAGAATGAGGCTCTAAAATCATTTTTAAAATAAACATGATTTCCAAAACCTTAGACATCCAAAAAATCTAACCCTAGGAGATGAAGCACCAAAAGTCATGTGGGCCCCATTGGAGTAAGTTAGTACATCAACTTCCCAGGGTCGTAACTTTTGCATATGATCTTTGTTTTAGGCATGTGATAACCCATTGGAAAGGTCTTTTCGAGAGATAGACATTATTCCATCAAACTCAAACTTAGTCAACAATTTGACTGTGACAAACCCAAAAAACGTTGTTTAGGGCCTCAAAACAACCCTGAAAGTACAGAAAGATGTATTGACATGAAAACTGCCAAAAGAAGCCAATTGGAATAGGTGGGTGACCACCAATATCCACCTGCATGATGTTTAGGGATTCAAGATAGCCTAAGAAGTGCAGAACCCACAATTACAAAAATATATCACCATTATAGAGAAACATGTTGAACTAAAAACTGTCAAGATGATCCAAGTGGAATTTGGAACAGGTGGGTGGCCACCAATATCCACCAATATCAGTCCTCCATCCTTAGGAAGCAATGGTATCCATTGCGTTGAGTTCTCAGGGAAGAGGGGAAAGCATTTTTTGAATCAAAATCTTGGTGAGATGCTTTCCTTACTAGAGAAGTTGCATTTCTTGGTCTATGGAAGGTTTTTACAAAATGTTGCTAGTGGGGTTGAATCTGTTCCACCAACCTATTGTATCTTGTCTTGATGAGATGTTGTGTAGGAACCATCATAGGTGAATAAGAAATATCGTCTCTCCCTTCTGCAATCTTCTTCTGCTGGATAGAAGGTGTTGAGGATGTAGTGGTTGCAGTCACCTTCTGTTGATCCTTTGAAAATATTGTGAATAGGTTGAATTTAGCATTATGAGAGATTAACTTGAGGCACTGTTTTGGTGGAACAATATTTGGAACTACCTTTGGTATCTTATAGAGCTGACCCCCCAGAGAAATAATCACACTATGGGGTCGAGACTCATAAATAACATGACGTTTCCACATATATGGTTGGCCCCCAAAAAAATCACGGACATCAAGAGGAGAAACATCACACACTACCTCATCCTTGAAGGGTTGGATTCCATAGGAAAAGAGACATTGTTGGCTAACCCAGAGATCTCATCCCTGGAAAATCCACTTGATGTTGTAAGGCTACGGGTGTGGTGTTATTGACAACCCCAACTATTGAGGTTCTTCTGGCTTCCACTATTAACAATGAAATACAACAATGTCCCTTTCACCCACATCTGTGAATGGAATAGGAACTCCCCCTCTTCAGGATTTGTTGGTTCTTATGTTTAAATTGTTGCGATCGTGATGATAGCATTGGGGTCTGCGTCGATGATCTTCATTTTTTCATTATTTTCTGGATCATATTCTGAATCAAGGTTGAACTCCTTATCTTTTATCTCGACCACCAATGAATTTTTTGAGCGACATTCATCAGTGTTGTGCAAGGTATTTTGTGGAAGTCACACCACTTCCCAGTGTCATTCTTCATATTCCCTTACCCTTATTTTCCTGTGTATTGGATTGGTTTTCATAAGGTTGTTGGTTAGGGTCGTCTTTATTATGCTTTGGCTCTTGTAGATTTGCAGACCCAAAATCCCATTTTTTCTGGTGCATAAATTTTTTCTCGATTTTGAGAGCATATCGATAGGGAACTCCCAATGATGATATGTTTAGGAAATCCATTTTGGTTTGGATGTATCTATGCAGAGCCCCACATTTATTCAGAACCAGATGCTTCTTGGAGTCTTTGACACCTAGCTTTGTGTGTAAGGTATGGAAATTATTTGTGAACTCTGACACCGTTTTTCCCCTCTCTTGGCACAGTGTGGTCCATCTCATGTACTCATCTTCATAGTTATCAATAGGGTAATATTGTTCCTTGACCGCATCCACAAAAAAATCCCAAGTGGGATTGGCCCCATATATTCCATATTTATCTGTGGAACTTTTCTCCCTATAAGTTTCTGACCAATGTTTGACATGGGGGAGAGCCTTGAGGGGTGCGAAGGTGATCTTTTCCATGTCGGGAAAATTGTGAATAGAGAAATAACCTTCTAGCAAATTTAACAATTTTTCTAGGGCATTTGCATCTATCTGACCTTCAAATACAGGAATATCAAAATTAAATTGTACCTTGAAGGGAAAGGTTCCTCCAAAGTGGTTGCTTGATGAATATGTGTATGTTGTTATCGACAGGCATTAAAGGATGTGAGAAAAATTCTCCATCATTTTGTCCCCCTCTCGCATGAGATATTTCTCAAGAAATAGGTTAATAGAATCTTCTGCTCTACCATTTTTATTTTCTTCCGCCATGGAGGGTTTCTTGGGTGTGCCAGAGAAATTTTCCTTAAGATATACAAGCTCAAGACCCAACTTTCTATACTTGAACCTCGTTGGGGACATGCACTGAAAACTGATCAAGAGAAACCTACTCTGATACCACTGATCCATATTATTTTCGGAATGAAATGAAAGCAGATATATTACAAATAAATACACACAAATATTTCCAAAAAGATATAAATACAACAATACATGATTTCTATTAATGAAATAAATGTACAGAGACTGTAAAAATACAGAGTGAATGAACTTGCTAGAATGGTAGCAGCTTATCTCTGAGAAGAGATGTGACATCTACGCTCATTCACAATAATATGAGTACAATGAGGCTCTAAAGGCCTTTTTACAATAAACATGAATTCCAACACCCTATACATCCAAAAAACCTAACCCTAGGAGATGAAGCGCCAAAAGTCATGTGGGCCCCGTTGGGGTAAGTTAGTACATCAACTTCCTAGGGTCATAACTTTTTCACATGATCTTCGTTTTAGGCATGTGATAGACCATTGGAAAGGTATTTTCGACAAATACACATTACTCCATCAATCTTTGACTTTGTTAATATCTTTAATGTGGAAATCGCAAAAAATGTTGTTTGGGGCCTCAAAAATGCCCTGGAAGTACATAAAGATGTACTGACATGAAAAATTCCAAAATAAGTTAGTTGGAATAAGTGGGTGACCACCAATATCCACTTGGATGTTCTGTAGGGCTTCAAGATAGCTCGGGAAGTTCATAACAGAAAATTACAAAGAGATGTCACCATTACAGAGAAATGTGTTGAATTGAAAACTGTCAAGATGAGCCAAGTGGAATTTGGAACAGGTGGGTGGCCACCAATATCCACCTTTATCAAAGGATGAATTTACAACACTTAATAAGAGAACATTGTGATCATAACATCACAATGCATATTAGACATCTTGTACACAACAACAATATATCCAATAGCTTGATTGATAATGATCGATAGAGTCTATTATTTATAGCTTCAAGATATATCCAACTTACTTGAAATCAAGAGGATTTTGTCCACATATAACCCTCAGCTGTTAGATTTGACTCCATCAAAGTTTCACTGTCTATTCATCTCGAAAATGGTTCTTGACCCGACCATCTTTGCATACAAATCATAGTTGATTTATTGGTTGGTCAATCCACCAAACGACTATCTTTAACTATCGGTCGAATGTCTGTCTGACATACTTGTTGACTACTCAACTAAATGATGTAGATATATGGTTGATTGGTTGATCGACTATTTATAGATGTAGGTTGACCACCCAACCGACTAATTCCAGGAGAATTATGATTAACCATCATGACTGAATGTTCTAACATAAAGGAAAAGGACATTAAACAAAAAAAGACATGGAAAATTTAAAGAAAAGTACATATTATATAAAATCATCAGAAAAATATAGAGAAGAGAGAGAATCAAAACTTCAAATAGCATTAGAATTAATCATTTCATAATAAGTTTAGATCTTTAGAAGAAAAAATTCACCCATAGATTGACAATATAATATTATAGTTGGAGACTCACTTGCAGAAAATGGAGGTTAGATTAGAAGAAATGGAAAAACACAAGCAAGAAAATAAATAATCAACCCAACAAGAAGAGGTTGAAGAAAATTGTAATCTCAGGGATGAGATTAAAAAGCTAGAAGAAAATATAATTAACAATTTGACTCTAAATAGTCTAGAACATAAATTGGTTATGAAACCCATCAAAGAGAAAATGAATAAGCAAATAAAGTTAGACCTTAAGCATAACAAAAGATCCTTGAAACTCGTAATTTTTTGTAGAAAATAGTAGAAAGATGAGGACACACTAGAAATAGGTAAGGAAGAACTCACAAATAAATTACAAATTGAAACAACTTGCCTCATTGAAGAAAAGAGGCTAGAAAAATAATTGACCATAAACTTAGGTTGATTTGTGTTAAGGTAAGCTCAAATGACCATAAATATGACATAATTAGTAGATATCTAAGATTAAAAGAGTAAGGAATATTTATAAATGAATACCTCATTCTAGTAGACCAAATTGAATTAAGGAAGGAAGTTCAAAAAGTAAAATAATCCAAGATTGAAGGAAAATGGGCAATAATCGGGAATCAAAAAGTTATCATTAGGGATACAAACCAAAAATATAATAATAAATATGAATTTGGGACACTCTCAATTCTCTCTTAGAACTTCCATGGATTTTCATGGAGCAAAGGACCTATGTTAAGTTGGATCTCGAGTGAAATTGATATTATATTTTTGGTTGAAACTTAGGAGCATGAAGAATCTAAGGTCCCTAACACAAACATATTTTATTTCAATTAGCATAGAATAATAAATCCTCCTGTAGAATGATTGGAGGCATAAATTGTTACATAAAATCAAACATTTCTCCTCACATTTTATTTCATAAGAAAGACCCTTTCAATGAGTACATACAAAAGGAGATTTTAGATATTGATGCTAAGAAAACTTACATGAAAAACAATTATTCTGAGCCTATTAATTCTACCTTTGTCCCTAGAAAATATTAAAGCAATATATTTACAATATGAGAAATGAAGGTAGTATCCTCCTGCTAGGAGACTTTAATTGTAGAATTGCAAGCAATTAAGATATTCTTTTAAGCAATGATTCCAACCCTAATCCTCTATGGCTAGACAAGGACATTGTTTTATCTAGAACATACACAAAAGAATCTCTGAAGACTCCACTAGGTATTTTTTTGGTACCGAGATAATCAATCTCTACAGTTCTCAAGATCTAATAATTTTCAATGGTCCAATGAAGTGGTGGAAATCTAACTAGATAACATGTATCCATGGGCTAGGTAGTAATGTCATGGATTATGTGACATAAGATATCCATGTATACATAACCAAACATTAAATTTTGACTTTTTAAACGATAATGAGACCGACTCAAACATACAACCTTAACTTTAAAAAAAATTGTGCACCAAATCCCCATTGAAGAGAAATATGATATCCAAAGACACTTGTTTTTTGACAAAAATAAAGATGATATTTTCTTAAAAGACTTAAATAGTGAATTACATATCCTATCATACAATACCGATATTGAAGACCTTTATCATAATTTTATGACAACTCTTTCTACTTTCATTAACACATTTTCTATCGAAGTAGTATGTAAAAAGAAAAGTAGAAAAACCAACCCTTTCTACGAGAACGAGTATAAAATTGCTAGAAAATCGATTAAGGATGCTTCTAATGATCCTTAAAATATAATAAGATAAATATATACAAAACCCTCATTATGGAAGAAAAGACACTACATAAATAGAAAGAAAGAGAATTTTTTACACCTATCTAATCTAGACAGGACTAAAAAAATTTGGATGTAAATTCTAACTTGTAAAACTAAAGAAAATAATATGAATCCCTTGAGGATTGGAGTTCCTACATTAAAAATATTTAAAAATCCTCTAATTCCAAGGAGAACATTCCAATGGTTTCTACAATTTCTATAGAAGACATAAATTTTGGGGTTAAGTGACTCACAAAAGGGAAAGCTAAGGACAATGAAGGTTGTCAAGCTGAAATATTAAGAATTGCAGGGCCTATCCTCATCCCTCACATACACAATCTCCTCAATTTAGTAGTCAAATAGGGATTCCCTAAACCCTAGACTAAAATCCTCATCATACATACTTTTAAAAGTGGATATACAAGCAATCCATTTAATTAGAGGACCATTACGATTATCCCCATTTTAGCCAAGTGATATAGAATTATTTTGGAAAAGAAGATGAATATATGGCTAGAAATCCACATAAAACAAGCTTAAGGATAGGTTATGTTTAGAGTCTATCATTCAACAGTGGAACACCTTGTTATGCGTATGATCATTGTAGAGGAGTATCACAGTAATAAAACCAATCTCTTTTGATGTTTCATTAATTTTAGAAAACCTTTTGACAGAGTGCCTAGGACTAACCTTTGAAATAAGTTAGAAGAGATAAAAGTTCCTTTTGAGTTGAGAGCTACCACAGTAAGGTTGTATCATAACATTATTGTGAATTTTAAACACTAATGACTAGTTAGAAGAAATTAATTATAATATAGGAGTCAAGAAAGGTTGTTCCTTATCCTTGTAACACCCATGTTTCCCCCAATTTGTAAATATAACTATATTGGCCAAGAGACTATGGAAAATTCGATATGTGTGAATCTTTGATTTGATGGGCCTTTGTATAAAAGTTCAATGAATGTAATTTATGTTATTAATAGGAAATGGATAAGTGTTGCATAACTGCTGAAAGGGGGGTTTTCCAAGAGAGACCACAAATGTTATGAAAGATATGGTGAGGGGAACCGGGAATGGTTGAGATAAACCCCACCAAACCAGTACTTTGATGGATTTAATTTATCAGGACTAGAACAATCCTGTGATCCAAGAATGAATTACTAGTCAGGTTGGTAGGTGGGAAGACCTCCTCAAGAGTTAATTAGGGGATGGGGTAGAATGCCCACCTGTAAGGATTTTAGACCTGACCACAGACTAGGGAGTTTAGGCCACAAATAATCTTGTTGAGGAAGGAAATAAAGGAAGGTGTGGTGGGTAGAGGAAGACCTGCGAAGAGTGAAGATACGAGAGACAAAAACTCTAGGGTTCGAGGAATAACTAAGGAACGAGCGTGTTCTGGTCACAATATGTGGTTAGCAGGGTTATTATACAAGATGATAAGCGAGGGTGTTGAGTGACTGAGGAAGTACTCAGGAAAGCCTCTTTCCTTGGTATAGACAAAACTTGTTTCCAAGATCCTGTGGGAGGAGGAGAGTAACCTTCGTCCCTAACTGTTGTTGAGCCGGAAGAAATGATTATATCTCAAAGAATCGTGGTCTAGCTCGGGGGTGGACATTGGTAAATATGTTAGGAGTGATTGAGCCTATGGTTGGGTTGAAATAGACACCCCTTTTAGCAATCACATCACGTCCTCTAGTTCTGATAAGTTTTTTCATACTTTGTGCATTTAAATGGAATAATGGTTGAATGCATGTATTTATCTACCTATGAATGGTTTCTATGTTGAATGGTCAAGCTATGTGTATTTATTTGTCTTCTTGTGAACTTATGCTTATGTTTGATCATCTATATGCCCCAAATTAGCCTGTGAGGTGTCTTAGTACATAAACCTGTAGGATGACCTAGATAGAAAGCATTGCATCAATCTGGTCATGTCCATCTGAAGATGATATCTCCTTCAGAATCCTTTCTATGCGACTGGGATATCATGCCCAAGTCATTAACACTTTCATGATGAAGCTCAGGAAGGATAGTGAGAATTAAGTCTCAAAAGGGAAGATCCTTTCATTTGGAAGACGAGTGGATGGGATCCGTTCAGGAGGACCCATATGACCAACACCTAGGAACCTTAGGCTAAGCCTAAGGGAGCTAAATCCTTATGGCTTCGAAGATTTGGAAGTCCAGGACTTCAGAGTATTGTCGATTCTACTAGTCATAAACTAGTCGAAGGTAACCTGGAGATTCAGTTACCAACAAGTTAAACGAAAATAGATGGTTACCCTAGTGGTTAGATGAACCTATCTTACTAATTAAACCGGGATCCAACTCCCCATCGCGAAGTAGCGCGAGCCACCGATCGAGAATATTTGGGGGTTCCCTTAGCTATTGGATTCACACTGAGATGACTTCAGCAAAGTTCCACTTCGGGAAAATGTAGACCCTTGATCCAGAATCAGATCCAAGAGCTTGATGGGACTCAGAAAGGCCTACAAATAAAATTTCTCAGAATGGATTCAAAACGTATGTGTGTGAAGGTCTCGTCGATATGAACCCAATGCAACTTGAACGGGCTCAAACGGACATCGTATGCTCCTGATATCGTGTTATGTTCGTTTCTCCAAACATGCAAAAAGTCAACCAAGTCAAAGTCAAAGATGACATCAGCATGTACAACATGTGACATCAGCATGCATCAACATGACATCATGATGACATCATCATGTTGGCATGGCATCACTAGGAGGTGACATGTGTCACCCATTTTCGTCATTTTTGGGTTGAGTTGGCACTGTACGGATTTGACATGTGTCACCATATGGATGACATGTGGCAGTCCGTATAGTGACGTGTCCCCACGATAGATGGAAGCATGGTGTACGAATGATATATGTGTAGGTGACTAGGTGTACGTCTTGCTGACATGTCATATAGATGGCAGGGTGACAGGGCGTACGACTTGCTAACGTGTCAGACATGTGGCATGTGACTAGGTGTAGGGATTGGTGATGTGGGCCGCCATGTGGCCCAATCAGGTGGTGCCACGTGGCACCCTACAGATTCCCAATGACATCTGGGTAATAAAATTTTATGGCCAGGGGGATTCGAACCCCTCACCTCATGGACAAGCTAAGTCTTTGTGTAAAGAGGTAGACCAATTGGACTGTTGTATGACTTGTTTAAACAAGTCAATGATTTGGCATTTAAGCGACAGGTGTCGAATTTTCGGGCGAAGCCCCAGTTGGAGAGGGCCAGGCCCGACCGATCAGGGGCTACATACTAGAGGCTAGAGCGAAATGGAGGGGCGCGTGGAGTTATGGTATGTGGCCATATGGCCCATACGACCAACGTGCGCTAACGACCCAGGGCTTATCCGTTAGCACCTAGCCCGAGATCACATGGCAAGTGACCATAGGACCAGGGGCCAACGTATTTGGGGGTTGTGCCTATTATTTCTCCAAAGTGGGTTTTCTAACTTTAATATATGGATTTTATTTGATTAATTCAACTATTTTTGGAAGATTTTGCCCATTTTGGGGGGATATGGGGCCCTTTTTGAGGCTATATCGTGGGATGAAGTTGGGAGATGGTTACCAACTTCAGATATATATAAACCAGGCCTTCATGAGGCCATGGGAGGATATTCAGATCAGTTTTATGTTGAAGATTTGCCAAACCAAAGTCATTTTTATGCAGGGAAGTTGTTGAGGAGCGCACCTTTGCGGTCCATTTCTGGGAGTTTGATCATCCGATTTGAGTGTCATTTCTTCTGTTGGTTTCTAGAGATCTGGTAGAATAATACCAGATTAGTTTTGTAATCTTTTGGCACTACTGTGATGCACTTATTGATCTTTGAACATAAATAAGAAAGCCTCACCCACTGAGACAAAGGCCTGGAGACGTAGGCAAGATTGTTGAACTCCGTTATCACATTGGTGTTATGGTTTGTTGTTGCTTTATGCTTTATTTCAATTATGTACATGTTTATATGGCTGTGATATCTTCTCATATCTTCTTCCTCTTTATTTAAGCTTCCTAACTGGTTAATCAACACATGCTTAATAACTCAACCATAGTCGTGTAAAAGATCTTTTTGGATCAATGCTATAGCATCAAAATCCCCAAATGTCGAAGTTATGAAGTAAAGGAGAAGCCGTAGATTTGGGGAAATCCTTAGGATCCCTGCCTATCGTCCGATCATTTAGGAGGAGTAAACCGCACACGGTAGTTGGACAAAGTCTTGCTTCAGGAGAATGGAGTGGCAGTAAATCCAAAACCCTCGAAGGCCAGAGCTGCGAAGTAACCAGGACCATAGATCTAGAGATCCTTCAAGTTATTTCCTAGCCATCAGATCTAGGTTATGTCAGCCCAGTGCTGACCAACTCCGGGAGAAAAGAGGAGTTTGCATCGCAAAACCCCCGAAGGTCGGAGTCGTGAACTGATGTGAGCTGTGGATCTATGGATCCACATGGCCGGATCTTGACCGCAAGATCTGAGAGATTTTAGAAGGCTTTCGGTCTGGGTGACGTGGCAAGCCGACGTCACCAGGGTGATGTGAACCCACGATATATGTGCCACATGTCACCTGGATTCGTGCATATCACTTACCCTATGTACCTATTGGACCATGAAACGTGTCACCCCCTGATGAGGGCACATGTCACCCCTGGCCCTTCCACATGGCAACCCCTGCTACATGCCTACCTCACCAGAGTGGTTGGTGAAGTGACCTGAACTCCGGGAGTCCGGGACATCGAGACTCTAGAAGATTTGGTGTGTAGTATTGTAGAGAGTCCGAAAGGCGTGAAGTGCCAGAGTCCATCCTAGCCGTTGGAGCTGGGAGACACATGGCACCATATCTTGTAGTCTAGAGGTTTAACACACTAGAAGGAAGTAGGTGTAAAAGGTTGATGACTCTTGAAGTCATAGGGAGCCATAGGAGATCTGAACCGTCCATCAATCGAGACGTGTGTCAGCATATTGTTAACTTCAGAGGAGAGCCACTCCAGAGGATTTGAGGCTTAGTGCTTTGAAAATCCCCGAAGCTCAGAGTAATGGAGAGGATCTCAACCGTCTGTCATTTGGGGACACATGGTGGGTGATCTTTTACTTCGAAGGATAGCCCCTAGAGAGAAAAGTGGAACAAGAACTCCTGAAGGAACGAAGACTGGAGTTCACCTTAGTTGTCGATCTCAGAGGATAGGTGTTAGAAGATCTCTCACTCCGGAGGAAGGCTTGTTGCGAGAGTCAAGAAATCCCAAAGGATGAAGCACCATAGTTCATCATAACTATTGGTAGTGGAGGACGTGTGTGAGGAGATCTGACACTCCAGAAGGATTTCACTTCAGAGGTTTGCGTTTGTGAGTACTTTGGAATTCGACGAAGCATAGAGTATCGAAGTAAATCAGAACCATTGATGTTTTGTGGGTGAGTGGTGTAAGAATCACGTAGGATAGAGACTTGTCAGTCCGAAAGACTTGGGAGAGGTATATCTGCCAGTTCTGAGCTCGGTTTTGGGTATGGAGGTAGAGGCTAGAAAGTCCTAGACGAGAAGGACGTGATAGGAATCCCAGAATTAGGATTTTTATAGATAAGGAAAACAAAATTATGATACCCCACCCATTAAAAGAGCATTTAGGGGTCGGGTGTGTTACAATCCCCTACCCTTTTTTTCATATACATTGATAAGTTAGAAGATTCTTTGGAAGAGGCAGGTTGTGTCATACTAACTCTCACTGGTATATAGTCATCATCCTTATTTTTTATGTTGATGATATTATTCTTATGGTGAGGAGTCCCCATGACCTCGGTAAGAAACTAATAATGCTTAAGGATTTCTACTCTAATATGGGTATGACTGTGAATACTGACAAAATGAAAGTTATAATAATTAAATCCATAAAGTTCACCTAAAATACTTTCATATATGACAACAATAACTTGGAAAAACTTCCTTCATACAAATATCTTGGAATAAGTTTTCATCACAAGCTCAATTGAAACTATATAATTGATAAAAGGATAAATGGAGGGTGGAAGACTTATTATGGGCTTGAAAACAATTGTAAATTAGCAGACCCTTGGCTATGGGACAGGAAGAAACTGCTCTTTGAGACTCTCATCACACATGTTCTTTTATATGGATGTGAATTTTGGGGATGTGATATTTCTAAAGAATCTTGGAGAAAGATAGAGAATATCCAAAAGAATTGTATAGCTTATAATCTCAAAATTAAAGGCAATACACCCTATTCAATTCTCATACAAGTGAGACTTTCCCCCATTGAGACCATAGCTATGATTAGGTACCTAATGTACAAGATGACGATAAACAACATGGATGACATATTGCTTTAAACTATAGCCAAAACCACCTATGGCTCAAGTGGGGATAGCACAAAGATGCCAATTCTTGGCTAAATAATTGGGGAATAAAGGAAGTCATTCTACATAAAACCTATAATATTAAAAATATTATTACATCTAAATTTAAGGAGAATACATGGTACAACAAAGAATTAGACGATAAATGAAAATTAGGACACTATAAGGAGTTGGTGAACCCTAATCTAGAAGATCAAAAATATCTCTCGGTTGACTAGCCTAAAGAATAAAATCCACATTGTTACAATAAGAAGAAACTTTCATGAGCTACATAGAGAAACTGGGTGTTAGAAAATTCTCAAAATTCCATGGGTTGAAAGAATTTGTTATCTTTGTGATACTAAGAGGGTCCAAGATGAAAAACACTTTCTTTTAGAATGTCTTGGGTATACCCAAAGTACGTGAAGAATTCAAAATATTTTTCATAGTATTGATCTTTTTCAAAGTCATAAAAAAACTATGGTGATTTTGGAAGACATTATTAATGCCTTTTTAACACAAAATTCAAATTTTAAAGAAGTTTGAGTAATCTCTTGTCTTTTTTAAGATCCAATAAACCAATTTTGATCTTAGTGGATGTTAATAATCTCACACACACACATATATAAATTTATTCACAAAGTATTTTTATAATCTTTAAAGAAATTTAGTTTATTCTTAAAATTTTATTTTACATTAATATTAATAATTTCAATTTTCTCCTATACCTAAAAATAACAAAATTTCAAAATGAATAAAATATTGAAAGAGAATTTAACCTCATTTTACATTTTAATTAATCATTAAATTAAAAATCAACATTCAAATTCACAAATTTACTTCAATCTTTGTAGATTGAAAATCACAAAATGACAAGTTCACTTCAATCTTAATCTTTCAATCTTTGTAATAGATCATTAAATTAGATATCAATTTTCAAAATCACAATTTCAATTCAATCTTTGCAACTCGTTGTTTACATTTGAATCACAAGTTCAATTCAATCTTTGCAATTCGTTGTTTACATTTGAAGTGAGTGAGTTTGACTTGTTGTTGACAATTAAAGTGAGTTGGACTGGTTGATAGTTGTTGCTTTCATATAATATGTCATATCTATAATGGTATTGATTCATGTGCTTATCTTTACATGTTTAAATTATATTTTTGAATGTATAAATAGATTTAGCATAATAAAAAACTCCTGAAACACTTGACTTATACAAACTTAACCACTCAAATCTGCAAATCTAACTATTCATCATCAAATTTAAACAAAATCAAACAATTTAAAAAAAAAAAACCATCCACACGATAGAACCACACACGACGATAGAACCACGATAGAACGTTTAAACTATTTATATTTATGTTGACAAATCATGAAAATGCAATTATTAGCACGACTCCTCTTATCATAGCTTTCCTACTGAGTCTAAGTTCCGTGTGTCTCTTTTTTCGCTTTCTATATTATGCACATTTTCCAAAATCCTGTCGTGCAGCGAAGGGTATGGAGATAAACATGTGAAGATCGACTCAGCAGGGTTGTCTTTGAGCGAATGGGATTGACCTCTGCTACTACGCGACAATGCAATTACGCAATTGCTTGCGCTTTTCTTGTATTCGTTTTGACGGGACTGTTAGGAAGATTTCAAGACTGTTAGGAAGACATTATAGTCGTCGTTTGTTTTTTATTCCGGAATAGTACGAGTAGAGTAAGCCGCGACCTCACTCCCTACGAATGCAAAGTTTGTAGTTCGGCGAGATCAGTGATTGA
>ML801567.1:405658-422759 GCA_009831015.1 Picea engelmannii | reverse complement strand
ACTATTGGTGTTCCATAGGCATGAGTTCTAGATATTCTAGAGGTGATTCATAAATAGGTGGTAGGACTACCTCCATTTTATCCATGATTCTATGATGATTAGACACACCATTCATTTAGTATAATTATGTTGAAGAGGGATTGGATTCCAAGGAATAGTCATATTTTTATTATCTATATTGGTAATCCTATATAAACCCATTTTTGTATACCTGAGGCTATAAAACCAATTATATTAGTTGACATTATACATTATGCACATGATGTGATGTCTTATATCATATACATATGGTTTTAGTTCCACTTATGAGTGTAAAAGATGATGTTATTGGTTTTTCCATGATTATTTACATGCATCCTTTGGTTATATGAATGCGACAATTTCCAATCTAAAACATAATTAGATAATGAATTAGTCAATCCATTAAACCACTTTTCCACATGAATATAAGTGATGAACTAAAATTAACACTAATCTAGATTATGTTGAGAACAAAATGAAGGTAGAGATGTAACAAAGAAACACACATAAATATCTAAAGAAACATAGTAATACAATTGAACTCATCTTCTATTAATGAATAGGGTACAAAAGACTATAAAATGAAAAACACACAAACTAGCTAGAATGGTGGTAGCTTATCCTTGAAGAGAGAGATGTGTGAGCTATTCTCATTCACAAGAAGACAATTACAAAGAGATAAAAGATACATTTTAATATAAAGAATAAATGAGAAAACCCTAAACATCCTTGTTGCGCCTCCTTTGTCACCTAAATGAGCAAAACAAAGGTGCTTACAAGCTTAGCTAGGTTAGCTAAGCAAGACAATAGTAAAGGAAAGGGTTATAAAAAGAAACATAAAAGACTAAGCTAAGAATTAAACTAAGAAAGAAAATAAGAACTAAACTATTGAACATAAGGACATAAGAACAAGAAACCAATAAGACTCATGTCACCAATGGAAAGGATTGTATTAGTGAAAAAGAAAACATCAAGAAGAAAGGGGACTTTGGGTCCCTTCTTCCTCCAAGGGAGGGCTCTTGGACCCCCACAATTGAGCTCTTCTTACAACTTTGAAACTTGAAAGAAATGGTGAAAGAATCCCAAGGTAATCCACTAAAAAGGTGAGGTGGATTGCCCAAATGTAATGATGCTAGTATGCTCTTGATGAGAAAAGAGGATTCCCCAAGAGAATAGCAGAAGCATAACCTTGCAAATGAATTCCTTGAAAATGTAGTGCACCCATGGCCTTGTTTTATAGCACCACTTTGAGGTATTGTGCAACCAACTTTTAGTGTGAAAAGGGGTTGTTTAGGTCATTTTTAGGTCTTTGACCAACCACCCAGTCGGATCCAGCTGAGATTTGGATGTCAAGTCAACTTGGAAGCTGAACTAGAAGTGGGTGGGAGGTTGACCAATCTCATAAATGCACCGTTCTCAGATGTGTGCGGCTTTTAGAAACCACAGTCGTGCATCGTACGCATGCACGCTTTTCTTGCGTTTCTGAATGGCGCATGTGTGCGCGCGCCCTGTGTAGTCACATCACACCTTGATTTTATAATTGGTTGTATAGTTTTGGACCTTTTGGAAATGCTTTTGTGGTAATTTTGGTTCATGGGTGAACTCATAGCTGTTTGAAGATGCTGGATTCCTATAACCATTTGCAGATGAAATTTCAGTGATAAAAGATGCCCCCTGATGGATGAGGTTAGGAGCATAGGTATAGCCGAAATTCATCAATGTTTCTTCTACTGAGAGTACCATTGTAAGGAAGAGAAATAGTGAGAATATCAAGAGTGACCCATTGGAGGGAGAAGGGAACCTGTAGGACCCAACCTTCCATAAGGTATGTAAAATAAAGTGTGTGCAAATAAGGCAGGCATGCCCCATGCCTGTGTCATGTAACTCAAAAAGAAGGGTGTTGTATAGTAACTGAAACTATGTGTTGATGTAGACAACTGCAGTGCCCTCGGGGGTGGTTTGTGATAAAGGCAGAGGACAATTCTAAGGAGGAACATACTTTGAATAGTAGGCAATGACACCTGTAAGAAGTATCATGGATTCTGTAGGCATTGATATCCCAGCCAAGTTCAAAGGTCTTTGGAAAATATAAGAAACAACTCTAATAGTCGCAAAGTAAGACCCACGATAACATGAGAAAGTGTTGAAGTCGAATGTTATGGGGGTCAATGACAACAAGGATAAATTATGGTTCTCCCTGTGCCATCCGAGACCTCTCATTGGAAGGGAAAATTAGAGCCAAGATACTGTCACCCTTTTGGAAACTGTGCTGATGTCGACAAAAGGGGGGCACAACTCCAAGAAGCAAAGGGCTTCATGAAATCTACTAGGTGAGGTTAGGAACTGAGGAGGTACATGGATGAAGTCAATATGTGTGGAGACTCAAGAATGCCCTTGGTTGGGGATATATGCGAAGTATAAGTGGCCGCAACCGTTCAACTAGGTCGAGTGTCAAGGGGACAACCAGACGTGGGATAAGTTGTGCCAGAGGCGGGACAAAGTGAACAAACTCAAAGAGCAGAGGAAGGTGGCCCATGGGATACTCGGAGTATATGGACGATGTCAATAGGAGGAGATGATAAGGAGTGCCCCAACCAAGGGAGACATGGGTTGCGTTGGCCAGGAAGGTTGCCAAAGGTGACGACAAAAAGCTATGTAACAGGATGGAAATAACGACTTAATTACAAAAAGAATGAAAAAATATGTGGGGATAATAATGAAAATACAGAAACGGGTGCCCCAGTGTAAGATGGATTTGCCTAGGGATGGCACAAGTTGGTAGAGAAAAAAACAAGTGGAAGGTGGGGGCCCTATAGGCTGGTTTCTGTAGTAGGGTAATGTATGGAGGGAAATCTAAGGATGGGAAGACTGATGATGGGTGAGATGGATGGTAAATGATGTTGTGGGAGTGCAGTCAAAATAATCTGTGAGGAAGTGCCCTGGGAGTCCAGTGGGTAGGCTAGAAAAATGAGGAGAAGGAATATGTGGCTGATTCGTGACATGATGTAAGACTATCGGGACTCCCATTCCTAAAGGGTTGAAAACAGCATGAGTGTGAAAGTCCCAAGGGGTCTATGAATGGGACAACTCATGTGGGGGAGAGTGCTACTAGGAGACAGTACCAAAAATGCAGTGGAGGTGGCGGTACTGCAGAGCCGGATATGGGGAACCTAAAGGCAAATTTCAGAGGGTGTGACTGGAGATGCAATTGAGATTCAGAGGGAATGATTACATGCCAGTGTTGATTATATACCTAAAGGGGTTGTGATGAAGTATGATGACCAAGTACTTGCACACATGAAAACCAAATACTCGACGTGAACAATATCTGAATAGAATCGAACATACAAGCATTTATTTGATAATTTTGAACATGAGCATGCGTACCTGGACAGGGTATGGAGAAAATGGCTCCCCGGGGGCTAAGGATGAAAAGTGGTCTGGGGAATGTCTTGATGTAGAGGACGGGGTATTGACCTCGTGGCTGAAGACGGATCGAAAAATGGACACCCGAAGCTCCCGGAATGGGGTCTGGAAGTTTGGCAAAAAGGACTATATATAGTTGTAGGGCCCACATTGCCACCTCATTTGTACCTACTGTCAGAGTGATTGGATGAGAGATATTTACAGGAGATTTGGAGATTCCGGAACAACGAGGCAGTCGATTCAGGACCAACGAGCTTTAGGTTAATGGTCTTATCGTCCTACATAGAATTAGGTTTTCTATTTGTGGGCAGGGCTTGTACAGAGGGTCGTACAAGGAGTTTTGTGGGTGTGGGCCCCCAGTGCTCGGGCAATCTGAAAATAGGCGCGCATGGGTGCGCGCCTATTATCCAAATATACGCGCACGGGTGCGCCCTAAAGGAGGGGGAATGGCACGCATGGTATGCGCGCCTATTAGCTAAACAATTGTGCATGGGTGTGCGACTGTGTAGTGGACAGGAACGCTGTGATGCGCGCCTGTGTTCGTGACAGAGGCGCATGAAGGCACCTCTGTATGGCCGACAGGTGCGCATAGATGCATGCCTATTGGATGAACAGGCATGCCTGTGGGGTGAACAGGTGTGCATGTGTGCGCACCTGTGGTGTAAACATGCGTGCACATGTGCGTGCCTGTGGGTTTAAACAACCGTGCCTTTGGGGCAAGGCTGACGGGTGAAAAACTCATCTTTTTTGGAGATTTTAATGTGTTTATGTGCGAGATGGATGATCTAGGACTAGATTATGTGGTTTCAGGTGATCATTGGGATGATGTCGGTTCACTGGTGAGAGAGGGACTGGTCACAGCTTAGGGAGGCCATGGCTATTGAGGAGCCAATGGTTCGTGCCACTTTGGCAGCTTGTGGGCTACTAAATTTCTTTGAGTGCCCCTTGATACGGGCCCAGGAGTACCTCCTACAATCCTTGATATGGATGTGGAGTCTGGATCTGCATTGTTTTATGGTGCGGGGTGAGAAGCAAGCCTTCACTGCGGTGGAGGATGTGTACTTTCTGACTGGGCTCCCTTTTCAGGGAACGCCCTTACCGGCGGAGCCTGTGTTACCTGGGGACGGGAAGTTGGCTACCTTAGGCCGTAGGCATTATTCGAGAGATGAATTTATGTCGAGCTCTGTAGTGAGTATCGGGGCTATGGATGCTTTGGTTCATCGTTGTGTAGCGACAATGGTTGTGAGGGTTTATGGGTCCCTTGCGACTCAGCGGATCAATGGTGGTCAGCTGAGGATTATGGGGAGGGCATTAGCGAGAGAACATTTTTCCTAGGGATTGATGTTGCATGCCAAGATGGTAGGGTAGCTCGATAGGTGTCGAGTTGTGAACTCAGGGGACTTTTCCTTTGGGTCCATCTTGGTGGCATGGTTCTTGGAGAGGGTGTTAATGTTGAGCACTAGAGTTTTATTGGGCGCACCTGGTGCGCGAGAGCTGCGACTGATGCGGTGGTCACGGATTTTGATTCATCATGGTGGTGGTGAGGGTGGTAATTTTTTCATGCTTGAGGCTGCACAGGTGTGGCGGCAGATGCTGCAGATCATATTGCAGTATCCATTCTGTGGGGTTGACTTCTGGGGTGATCCAGATATGGTGTTACCTCCGAGAGAGGTGTTTGACCACCGAGGTATGTTTGTGATTTGTTTGATATGTTGATTTTATAGATAGTATGACCTATGTATTTATGTATAGATGTATGCTGATGCTATCCTTTGTTTGTTTGTATGTGCAGATGTGGGACCTCGTGGGTGTGAGGTTGAGTTGGTGAGAGCGCTAGCTTGTCAGGGGCCGATGAGGCCTCCGCGGGGGGAGCCGTGGGTGGGTGAGAGACGATGGTGTGAGGATGTTGAGGCGAGACCAACTGGCAAGGAGAGAGCGGATAGGAGACATCGTTTTGACAACCCTAGTGCAGGGCCATTGCATTCTCCTTCGGCTAAGGCCGGGGGAGATTTTGAGGATATTCACCATCACTTGGAAGCAGTGCTATAGGGAGTGCCTGAGGGCATGTTGTCGCGCATCCAGGACAAGGGCATCCTGGAGCAGTGTGTGGGAGTTATGATGATGTGGCAGACCATGGTTCGACGAGCAACAGTAGCAAGTGCTGCAATGATCGGGCAGTTACCTCCAGGTCTGGAGGTACCGATAGTGGGTTAGGAACCACCGCCTGAGGGAGGGTCAGGAGGTGGTTCTCTAGAGGCACCATGAGTGTCTTTCTGTGTATTTTTGTATATTATATATAGGATGTTGAGCTCATTTTGGTGTAGTGACACCAGTTTTGTACCGAGGTGCTTCATTGGCTTGCAGATTTTGTATACGATGTATTCTATGTGTATGTAAACATTTTGATGGCACTGTTGACCGATTTATATATATATATATATATATATATATATATATATATATATATTGGGGTCTTTGTGATGTTCACATGTGTGTGAGAATTTTTGTTTTTTAATGTGATTTATGATGTCTAATCTATATATGCTGTGACAGACTCTTGATGGTTTATGTGTGTGTAAAGGTATCTTGATGTGATATATGCCAATCGGGTACAATGTTAGCTAGGTTATTTGTAACTTGATTAAATTGTCTTGGAATATATGTAAATGTAATGAAATCAAAATGTTGAGATAAAAGTCTAACTTGTAGGTATTTGCGGAAGAGGCAAGGATCGCGGACACGGTACACATTGTTGAGTTGGAGGATGACTAGTTGGGAGTCAAGTAAGATGCTAATGTGTCGAATACGATGATGGTTGGAATCGGCGAGGAGGCCAATGATGGCAGTGTACTTGAACTAGTTGTTGGTTGCTGAACCCAAACATAGGCTGCTAGAGTGGAGCAGTTCATGTGAGGGGGAATAGAGGGCCCAAGCTGCCGAAGCGAGATTTTGTGTCCAATGGCTGGCGCCGTCAGCATATTCAATTTCGTAGGCTAATGGAGGAACCATTTGTAAATAACACGAATGATAGTTTAGATGTGAGGTATGGAAAAAAGATTAAAAACACTATAAAAGAAATAACCTAATGTAGAATGGCTATGCTTAGGTGTAAAATTTCTTTAAGTATAACCCGTTGATGGGTTCTTTGAGAGAGAGGCCATCGGGAGAAGCCAGGATGAATGCGTCTTTGGTGAGGCAATGTTGGATAATGTAGGGGCCATGCCACAGTGAATCAAATTTTCCATGACCGAGGGTATCGTGAGCGATATCGTAAGAAAGGACGAGGTCACCTTCGTGAAATGAGCAAAGGTTGACATGGCGATCAAAGGTGGCCTTTGACCATTTTTTAGCTGCCTCATTGTTCTGTAATGAAGATCGGTGATCTTCAACTAGGGACTCTAAGTTTAGAAAACGTTTCTCCATTGGAGTAGTGTCGGGTAATACCTCAATTGCGGTGCGTAAGGTGGGAATTTCACACTCGATAGGAAGAGTGGCCTCGACCCCGTGGACTAGATGAAATGGTGTGAAAACAATGGTCATTTTCACGGTTGTATGGTAAGCCCATAGCACGGAAAATAACATATGATGCCAACTGGTCTTATGTTTGTTTACCGTGCACTGTAACATGGTCTTGAGGACCTTGTTAACTGCTTCGACCTGTCCGTTGAACTAAGGGTAATATGGTGATGTAAACTCATGGGAGAATCCTAACCGGGATGAGAGTTCGACGAAAATATCATTCTCGAAATGTTTCCCGTGATCAAAGACTAGTTGGAGTGGTACTCCAAAGTGGGATTAAAGAAAAAATGCGTTGCGGTGTCAGCGATGTTGTTGAAGGTAGGCATGGCTTCAGCCCACTTTGTGAAGTAATTGACTGTGACAAGGATGTATTTGTGTCCATTGTTGGATGGTGGGTTACAAGTCATGAAGTCGATGTTACAAAAGGGGCCTACAGTAATGACTGGGTGGAGAAGAGCAGGTGGTGCTCGTGCTTTGTTGGCGTAAAGATGACATTTATCGCATCACTTCACGGCATGAATGCAATCATGAAACAATGTAGGCCAAAAGTAACTTGCATGGATGATTTTCTGAGCAGTGGACATCCCCGAGAAATGTCCCCCGCACGCGCCACTATGGCAGTGAATCAAGACTCTATCAGCCTCGTCAATAGTCAAGCATCGACGGAGTATGGTGTCGATCCCTCGCCGATATAAGATATCTCCGATGAGGAGATAGCGGGGGGCTTGGTGGTGGATACGACAGCGGTCATCTCGTGAGAGGTGGTTACTGAAATTTTGGGTTCGGAGGTAGACGAGGAGTTCGCCGTACCAAGGATCATCCGAAGTGATGTAAAATAAATTTTCATTGGGGAAGTCAGTATTGACGGGGGCACTGGTAGTATCGGAGGGGAAGGTTGTGAAAATTTTGGCGAGGACGAGAGCTTTCTTGTTCTTGGGTGTTGAAAATTTGAGATCGTACTCCTGAAGGATAATGATCCAATGGGAAAATTTCCCATTAATTTGCCGACGAATGAGTAAGTGTTGCATGGAGTTGGAATTCTCTATGACTTTGGTTGTGCGAAGCAGATTGTAATGGTGCAGTTTCTGGACTACGAGGACGATTGCAAGGGTTAGTTTCTCTTTGTGTTTATACTTCAAGAGTGGCCTTGAGAGGTTTTTACTATTGTAGAAAATGACATGCTCATGATCGTCATCACTGATTTGAATGAGAACTCCTGCTACTGAGACAACTGATGCTGATATGTAGAGGATATAGTCACGATTATAGTTGGGTGAACTAATTAAAGGGGCATTGGAGAGCGCCATTTTAAGATCATCGAATGATTTTTGGGCATGTTCATCCCAGTGGAATGGGATGTCGTGGCATAGTAAGCGAAGGAAGCCATGTGCTCTAGTGGCATAGTCTGGGACAAGTCACCGTAGAAAGTTAGCTTTTCCTTGTAGGCTCTGGAGTTGGCATAAATTCTGTGGGGGTGGAATTTCTGTGATGGCCTGGACTTTGAGGGGGTCCACGGTAATACCTCTTTGGGAAACGATGAATCTGAGGAGGCGCCTGGTAGTGACACAGAATACACACTTGAGGGGGTTCAAGTAGATGTTGTACTGACGACACCGTTGGAAGATGATTCGTATATCATCAAGATGATGGGTGCATTTTTTGGATCGAGCTGTGAGGTCGTCCAAGTATGCGACGATGATATGAGCTAGATCGTGAAAAATGTGTGTCATAGCCCATTGGAAAGTTGCGCCAGTGTTTTTAAGACAAAAGGCATGACATGATATCCAAAAGTACCCCAAGGGGTGGTGAATGCGGTTTTGTATTGATCGGTTGGGTGGATTTGGATTTGGTTATAGCCAGAGAAACCGTCCATGAAGGATAAATCCTCATGGCCTGTGTAGTCGTCGATAATTTGATCGATGAAAAGCGTTGGAAAGTTGTCTTTGGGATAGGCATGATTGAGATCGTGAAAGTCCGTGCATACACGGATAGTGCCCTATTTTTTGTTAATGGGTACAGGGTTGGAAACCCATGAGGTATAGGCAATGGGGTAGATGAACCCAACAATGCGTAATTTGTCAATCTCAGCTTTGATAGCCACAGCTTTGGACGGGTGTAGCGGTCATTGCTTCTGGCGAACTGGTGTGATATCAGGCCAGGTATCTATGCGATGTTCAACAATAGAGGGATCGAGGCTAAGCTTCTCGGTGTATGACCAGGCAAAAATATCCCGGTATTCTTGGAAGAGGGATTTATAGGCGGTGATTTCTTGAGGAGTGCATGCACTGCCAATGGTGATTTCCTCGACGACTCCATTTCTAATGGAAATATCAATTTTGATGGTAGGGGAAATGTTGGCCATATTGCCTTCTTCAAAAGCATCAGGGGTAGGGATGGGGTAGTTGAACCATTCAATATGCCCTTATGGGATAAAGTACTTTGTTTTGACTACGTATATGGGGTGTTGGTTAGGAGGCATGAAGGCTTCCTGTGAAAAGAGTGCTCCGTGGTGTAGCGCATCCCATGGGTAGTCAGGGGTGGTTAACTCCTCGAGTATGTCCTCGTCATAGTAGAATTTTTGGGAATACAAGGGATCAAAAAGAGTGATATTGGTGACTGTCACCGTGTGGTTTTCCTCTAGTGATGAAGAAATATGGGGAATGACGTAATGAGAGTGCGATGGTTCACTCGACATAAACCAAATATCGAGATACTGAGGATTATTAGTGGTAGTTGGGCGTAAAATTTCCATGGGGAAATGAATGGGAGAATTGGGGGGATTTCGGGGTAAATCCTCGTATAATTCATCCAAGAACCACGAAGGAATAGGGAGTGCTTCTGGTTTAGGAGAAATAATGTGAAGAACCTCTAGTGATGGGGTAAGGTTGATCATCGATTCTATATGGGGTGCAGGGGTTTGAATCAGGGTCATTTGGTGTTGCTTGTATCCAATGATCATAGGACATTGATATGTAAAATGATCTAAGGATTCACATAGAGATCAAGGGCATCTCATGCGTTTTTTGACTAAAGTCATGACATAATGGATGTCAGTGATGTTTAGTGGGGATGATATAGCTAGATTGGGTTCGTGTTGGAAGCTTTGGCACACTGCTACTAATGTTTGTCGGAATTGAGGTAGCGCTGGGCAATGGCGTGTATAATGACCATATTATGAACATATGGTGCAAGTGAATTTAGTTCGCAACCCTTTGCTACTTGCGTTAGGGGAGGTAGTAGCAGTACTTGCTAAAGTGATGAACGGTGATGGTGTTTGATTGAGTTGAATTAGGTTACGTAACTCGGGTAGAAATGGGCATTTGTTGGTTGGGTGTCCATCTTTCTCACATAGCGCACAAGGAGGTTGTATACATGGGGGAAGTGGAGCTGTGGGCTCCTTATTTTGCCTGCCCCCAGCTGTGGTAGGAAGGTTCATGAGTGGAGGTGTAGGGGGTATGGTGGGAGTGAGTATGGGAATCTGCATTGGGATTCCTTCTATTTGGGGGGGAAGGGATGGTTGAGGAACCATCTCTGGTGGATTTAAATACCAAACTAGGATTGCCAACACCATATTAGGGAGAGTAAATGTTGTGGCTACTTGAAAATATTGTACGCTCAGTGGAGGTTACAAGAAGGGGATTTGAGTAATGGCTTGGGGAACTGTCTCCCAAACTGGGATATGGCCTTGGGTTGAGGTGAAATCATGAACTAGTGGAGTCGATGAGTTCGTAGGAGGCTCGTCAGAGAGGGGTTCTGCAACTAGTGGGATGTTAGATATGAGAGAAGCCTCCCAGGGAGGAAGGGTATCCTCAATGTCAGTTCCTTTGGACGATACGACACATACCGGATTGGAAGGATGAAGGAGCAATGGTGCACCATGGTAAGTTCCTAACAATGATGGGTCTTTGAAAATTTTGGGCTCCATTTCGATGAGTGGGTATGTTTCAGGATGAGTTTGGACAAGAGGGAGAATGTTATCGATGTTGGTAGAAGGGTTAGGCTCGTAATGTGAAACTTGGTCAATTGTAATGATCTTCTCATTGTGGGGGAACATCATGGTTCGAAAGACGAAAGAGGCAACTGCCTTCATAGTGTACATGTAGCTACGATCGAACAAGATATTGTAATTGAGTGGGGCATCGATAACTTCAATGTCAATGAGAATGGTCTTTCCCCCGAGTTCTACAGGGACATTTTGGAAGAGCCCTTCAGGGGACGATGGTTGTCCATCATAAGCTCTTAAGGTGATGGCAGATGGTATGAGTTCGGGGGAACCAAGTTTCTGCCATACAGACTTGGACATGATGCATGTGGATGCACCTTCATCGATGATGCACCGATGAACTGTAATGTTCTGAATTTTAACAGGGATTTGAGAAGCGAATGAGAGAGGGGAGTCGAGGTTCTCCGCTGTAGAGATCAAATGTGATAAGTCAAGTATTCGTGGGCTCGACTGCCCCCAAGGTGGAAAGTAATGATTTCTGTTGAGTGGGACAAGTTTGAAGTACTTCTAAGACTGACATGGCAGCCGGGGATTGTGCTAAGTCATCCACCAAACTATAATTATGAGCTGCCCTAGCCTGTGGGTTGTGGGCATTCCTACGCAATGGGATGCGAGGGATAAGAAGAGGTGTTTCGGTGTTAGTGTGAGGAATCAACAATAAGGGTTTCGTTGGTGAGGGGATTGTTGTTGGGGGTGTGAGAGGAGACTCAGTGGATGCATGGTATTGACGACTACGTGTCTGTAGAAGGACTTCTTCCTCACTAGTGAGGAGGATAGTACGATCTGCGATATTGTTCGGGTTGAGATATTGTCCCAACTGTGGTGGGGTAGGCTGCATGTCCTGTTGGGTGTTCATCACTCCTTGGTGTGGAATGGGATTTTGCAGCACGACTGGGGTTGGTTGTTGCAAGTATTGTTGTGGGGCCTGCTGAGGGGTAGGCGGTGTTGGAGGGTGTGGTCCATTTCCTGAGTCTTTCATTCATTTAAAATCAGCGATTTGGGGGCAATGATGAGTATAATGAACAAACTCACCACAAAGGGCACAAGGGAAGTTGGTTCGAAGATTATTTTTATTTTTCCCTTAACGCCTATTGTTGTTGCCCCCTTGAGGGTTCTGATTCCCTTGGTTCTAGTTGACCCCAGCAGGTTGGTTCTGTTAAGGGTGATTCCCACCTTGACCTGGGTTGTTATTGTTTTAGTTTCTTCCTTTCTTTTTGGAATTATTCGACTAATGGGTTGGATTTGTCGTATTCAGTTGTTCGAAATTTTGATATTACTAAATGGGAGAGGGTTGAAAAAAATTCACCCTAGCGTGTGGGTGTCCTTGTGGTGGAGCCATGGGCAGTGGAGGACCAGGAAATGGAAAGTACGGATTCTGTGGGGGTAATGATCCGTAAGGTACATAGGAGGCGTGGTGCTTTCGCTAGTACTTAGATTATAAGCTAAGGTAGAGGGAGTACCAGAACTTGTTTGGATTGGTGGGTGTATTGTGGGTACCGGTGGTGGTCCACTGATGGGTGGAGGAAGGGCAACAGGGTATGGTTGTTGATAAGGAGTTGGGGGATAATAAGGGGTTCCTCCATATGCCGACGGATATTGAGGTGTGCCATACATTGGTGATTGTTGGGGTTGTGGTGCGTGGTGTGTGGTGTTACCGATCAATCTGTCTGCTGAGTGAGACATCCCAGGTTTGTCTTGGCCAAATGGCATGGGTTTTGGGAGATCAGGGAGTACTGTGTACAAGTACTCTGATTGTGAATAGATGAGGTCGTATTTTTGAGCCTTACTGATGGCTTCTTCTTCTGATTGAGGGAAGGTGGAAGCCACATCTTTACCGAGGAGAGAGACAAGAGATCTGAGAAACCAATCAAGACATTGTTGTTTGGTGGTTTCTACTTTGCACAAACTATGTCGTCGATGCCATTCATGAATGTGATCAGCGATATGTGTGGCTGAGGCTTGTTTAAAATTAGAAAGTAGTTCAAGACCATTGTCATGGCGGATTGGTAACTGGAACAAGGTCAAAAATGCTTTGGCCAAGGACTCAAAAGTCGCATGGGACCCCGATTTTTCATCTACATACCATTTGGATGATGGGCCAGTGAGTGTGTGTTGAAATAATCATAGTCAGATGGAATCATCCATAATGCTATTGGAAGAGCACCATAAGTGGAAATTCATGACGTGGTTGATAGGATCATCTCTTGCCTTTCCTTCAAATTTGAGGATATCTGAAGGTAGTTTAGTAGGCATTGCAGGCCATGTGGGGTCGTGTAATATAGGATCATTTGTGAGTTTGATTATATATGGTATGTTGAGAGAGGCCAAGTATGGCATCTATAGTGGTGGTGGAGGATTGGTTCCAGCCATGTTGTGAGTGGTTTGTGAACCTGACTTTTTGGGGGGACTAGGTGGGTTTGTACTTCCCCCTTGAGAGGAAGTGGGCCCCTCACTTCCGTGTAAAGGAGAGAGAGTGGATGGTTGACCTTGGGAATTGGACCCAAGTAAGGTGGAACCAAGAAAAGCTAATCCTAAGACAGTGGCACTCACTGGAGTGTGAGAAGGTGGTGTTGATGAGTTGGCAAGACTAGGAACTCCCCCTAGGATAGGAGGGAGGTTTAGCAAGCATCTGGAACGATAGGGGTTCTGTGGGTCCCCTATGATGCCCGACTAGCTGAGTGAATGTGTGTGAATGGTGGTGAGAGAAAATAAATAAACAAGAGCCTTTTGCTGCAATTTTTTGAACTTTACACAATATATATCCAAATCAAAATGTAATCAGAAGTGCATCATACATAAAGTGTTTTGATAAAGAAGCATATATGTGTATAAGTGGATTTTTTCCGTGTGGGGGAAAAAAGAAAACAAATGCTCATGTCCCGAAAATATGTAATGTCCTTCCTCTCAAATTAGCACTGGACCTTCCAATAACACTCGACAATGGGGTCTGAAGCCATCGGAAGAGAAACTAGTGAAGGATGAAGCGATCAATTATAATGAGTGGTAGAGGGGGAATATCCCAAAAAAATTGGCGATATTTCCCAATAGCCGCACAGAATCTGATCAAGGTGCAATTGCAACCCACAATTGCCACCTGGGTAGATGTCCTCAATTTTGGTCACTAGGTACCTCGGTCAAAGTGCGACATTTAGATTTTCAGCCTAAGAAATGGGTCACGGGATGGATCCCATCCAAGAGGTGGGTGCCTCAAGGGGCGATGCACAAAACAATCGAACCTCGGCCTTCAACCCTTCACGGGTATCTCCCTGCCTTATGGTGTTAGGAACACTTGACTTGGAGGATTTGCAGTTCCCTATTTGACAACTTCTATTGTTTTGAAAAATGTGAGAACCAGATAACAGGGAGTTATTTGGATGCCTATCCCCGAAATCCTACCTGGAGTAAAAGATTTCTTTTGGCACCTCCTGTGGAGGAAAACTTAGTGAGTTTTTAGAAAAATTTTAGATGTGGTTGTTTGTGAGATTGGGGGTGTGAGCCAATCTTGTTGAAATTAAATGGGAATGGATAGTTTCGTCAAGAAAAGGGTGGGGTGTTTCAGAATCCCTTTGGAGGAAACTTACTTTGACCTCCATGTTTTGAGATAAAAACTATGTGAGTGATAAGTGACTTTTGTGTGTGAATGAGTGAAAGTGTGCCAATGTTTTAATGAATTAGGTGTCACCTTGTTGCATGTGGACTTCGCTTGGTCCTTACAAGTTTTGATTACCTAATTAACTAAATGCCTTTGGTAAAACCTTGCGTAATTCAAAAGTCCCTAGGAAGCTAGCATGTAGACATGTGGGTCCTTTACTATTCCTTTAACTCCCTATTGTGATTTAATCTAAGAAAGATTTGAAACTGTCCTAGATTGTGATCATGTGGGCATGTATGGGCCCATTACAAAACCTTTAAAATTCCCTAGTGATTTAATCTAAGAAAGTAAATTTCAACACTATCATATCTTTGTAGCATGTGGGCATGTATGGGCCCATTACAATCTTGAGATGTGTTTGAAAAGTAAACTAAGAGGAGTCTCGAGAGGGTTGTTGTCCTCTCCTAAAGGTTTTAGTCTTTTTAAGGAAGATAATATTGTCCTACAACCTTTTTCAGATTCTCAAGGTCGCTTTGAAGCGCAAGAGAAGAGCATACTAAACGATTGTTATCCAACTTCTGGTCCCAATGCAAGTTTTATGTGATTACAAATGATTCCAACTTATACATTTAGTCAAAGCAAGCCATCCATGTAGCAAAGAAAAAGAGGAAATAATGATTTTAAACCCCCTAAGTTCTTATGTGTTTTTGACTAATCCCTTTATATGGAGAGGGAACTAAGTGTGGTACAGATTAGGAAGCTAGCATGTGGACATGTGGGTCCTTTACTATTCCTTTAACTCCCTATTGTGATTTAATCTAAGAAAGATTTGAAACTGTCCTAGATTGTGATCATGTGGGCATGTATGGGCCCATTACAAAACCTTTAAAATTCCCTAGTGATTTAATCTAAGAAAGTAAATTTCAACACTATCATATCTTTGTAGCATGTGGGCATGTATGGGCCCATTACAATCTTGAGATGTGTTTGAAAAGTAAACTAAGAGGAGTCTCGAGAGGGTTGTTGTCCTCTCCTAAAGGTTTTAGTCTTTTTAAGGGAGATGAAATTATCCTACAACCTTTTTCAGATTCTCAAGGTCGCTTTGAAGCGCAAGAGAAGAGAATACTAAACGATTGTTATCCAACTTCTGGTCCCAATGCAAGTTTTATGTGATTACAAATGATTCCAACTTATACATTTAGTCAAAGCAAGCCATCCATGTGGCAAGGAAAAAGAGGAAATAATGATTTTAAACCCCCTAAGTTCTTATGTGTTTTTGACTAATCCCTTTATATGGAGAGGGAACTAAGTGTGGTGCAGATTACAACAAGCATGAAATCATTTTTAAGAAGGCTAGGGGCCTTCCCCAAATCACAAAAAGACTTACAATGTGTAATTTTCTGCACAGGTGTGCGGGTCTCAGAGTAGACAGAAGCGCACTGAGTGCCTATGCGCAAACCGAAAAATAATTTTGGGATTAGGTGTACGAAGGGAGCTGAACAACACAATAATTTTGGCGCACGTGCACACAATGCACGAATATGGGCCAATAAACCCGCGCACACCTAACACACGGTCGTGAAGAAAATTCCGGACGAAATTCTCTCCATTCAGCTTTGAATTGGACATTTTGCAGGTCGGCTTGGGCTGGTTAAGGTACTTGCAGGTTAAATAAACCGAAAGAAGAGCTAGAAAAACCCAAATGGGGTAGGAAATTGATACATTTCCCCAATGGAGTCGCCAATCTGTTGTGCCTCCTTTTTCACCTAAATGAGAAAAACAGAGGTGCTTACAAGCTTAGTTGGGTTAGCTAAGAAAGACAACAATAAAGGAAAGGGTTAGAAAAATAAACATAAAAGAATAAGCTAAGAATTAAACTAAGAAAGGAAATAACAACTAAACTATTGAGCATAAGGACATAAGAACAAGAAACCAATAAGACTCACGTCGCCAATGGAAAGGATTGTATTAGTGAAAAAGAAAACACCTAGAAGAAAGGGGACTTTGGGTCCCTTCTGTTATAACCCTATAATTTATAGGATCAACTAGTGACTGAAATGTTATATCTTTAGTGTTTTTGTTTGTCAAATGATTTTCCATTCTGCAAATAATTTGAGAAAAAAAAAAAAAAAGAGAAAGGAAAGAAAAAAGAATAAAAGAGGGCATAAAAGAAATTCAATAGAGCCCCATGCAATAACAATGATCTGGTCCATGCAGTTTAAGCATGGCCAAGTCCTTTTAAATTGATGTTGATAGGAGCAGTGAATAAGCTTGGCTAAACTATTTAATCTTACCCAAGTGATTTAGGTTAGCTAGTGAATAAATTTGACCAAACTGCCTAATCTTGGTCAAATAACCCTAGAATAGAGTAATTTCTTAGTCCAACAATTTAATTTGGGCTAATTGTCATAGGTAATTAGGTTAGAACATAGGGTAGTTTTCTTTATCCCAATAAAACAGGCATGATGATCGATGTTGAACCATATCTTTGAGGTTTAAAGGTTTGATGTCTAACCCCCATGGTGATGAAAACAGGGAAA
>ML801567.1:373779-388572 GCA_009831015.1 Picea engelmannii | reverse complement strand
AAGTGCGCATCTGAACGACTGAGGTGCCAGCGCTTGGATTGATAGTCGAGATTAAATTCCGGACCCCCCTGACCATTCTTATTTTAATGGTGGGGGGGGTGGGGGGGTCTGGAATGTGGTTTAAACATCGCGCATAGATCTATGGTCCAGGAGAAGGCGCGCTGATGGAGGACTCATGGTTTTTTTTAGAACCCCCCGATCGATCTGGTTTTAATGGAGGGTGGGGGGTCTAGAATGGATTGTTCTTCTGGCAGGCCCCTTTTCCTCTACGTGGCAGGAATCCATCGATTCAGACTCCCACCACTTACCACGGTCTGACATACCCTGTCACCCCATGACATCATCTTCCACGTTTTCCCGTAAATATCACATCTCATTACTCTATCATTATTTTGACCCCGTCACAAGTCCATTCACCATGGTCAAGTCTCAATCAACTCCCTCCCTGTCACTCAGTCGTATTTGTCATTCAGTGCCACCTGCCATCTCACGCTCCAAATGACCCATTGACAATTTATTATAGGCTATACTATTCGTTAGCTTGCTGAGTTGTCTCCCACACCCAACGGGTATCCGTTTGCTCAAAACTACCTTCACCCTTCATTCCCCCATCATTTAGCCTATTAGCGCACTAGAGAGTATTTTTCCCCGTTTTCCTCTCTGTTTCAGTTAATTGTCCAAAGCCGCAGTCGTCCCTGCTAACTTTTTGTTTTACGTGTAGGTATTTTTACAGTGATGGCGCCAAAATTAAGGAAAGAAAAATCCGAGGAAAATCCTTTCCTCCCACCTCCTGTCGATCTCGACAGGATTCAATTGGTCGATAAAGATCATTTAATCGCAGATACGAGCTGTGAATTCAACTTTGCAGATTTACAGTCATGGCTAAAGGACATTTTCTTGGACCAGAGTGATGAAATTGGACTCTGGGAATCAAACATTCCCCTGTATCTTTTCCCCAGGTTCACCATTTCCCCGAATTCTCCCTCAAATGCTAGGCCCACTACATTCCCGACTAGAGAGCCATAGTATCTTCATCAAGAGAAAATCTGTTTTTTATTACACCTAAAGCCATTGATCAAATGATGAAGATAGCCAGAGCTAAAACCTCCTCCCCTTTCAATCTTGAAGTCATCACAGAACTATACCAGAAACTATCATTCCCCCAAAGAGCTCAAATGTTCGAGATTTTTCTCCCAGAGGCTGCTCATCTCCCCAAGACAGATCCCTCATATCCTTCATCCCTATTCTCAGTGAAGGGAAACCAAGTCATATCGTCTCTCTATTCTCTGTTGGGGTATTTTTAAAATCAATGGGTGGATGAACCCATATTGGGTTTTCTGTCCATTTTCTCCGTCGATGAGAGACCCACCACTCAGTTCAACTCCAGTACTTTCCTGGCGGACAATATTCAGGAACAATTCACAAATTTCACCACAGAGGGCATGTTTTGGTATTCCTCAATACTGCCTTACATGTTCAATTTATTTCAAGAGGACAAATTCTCCTTCTCAATCCAGAATATGGACAAATACGGAAGGCCGCAGGTGGTAACAGCTTGGACTTCACTACTCAGGCAAAATTCTACAGAATTTAGTTTCAAATAGTTTATCGAGCAGTTTTACCATCCAATGGTGAGCATGCTAAGTGGCAGACCAGAGCCAAGAATAAATGAGGAGATTCAGAGGATCTTACACCTCTCAGATCTTGCTAAAACTAGCAATTGGTATCTTTACCAAAACCACACTGAGATCAAAGTTTATGGATGCGAGTTGGCTCCATACAGACTGCGCAAGTACCTACCCACAAGGATATTTTATCTGGAGTACATAAGGAAAATTATTAACTTAGATGACATACATTTCGTGTCTCTGAAAAAGAAGCAACAACTTAGAATAAAAGGGCAAATAGGGTCTTTCATCTGCAATAGCCCAGGCGCCGGAGAGGAAGAAAGCAAATTTCTAAAAGAAATGAAGTTGCAGGTCAGTTTCATATGGCACTATGACCCATGTGGGATAATTTCAAAGATGAGGATTAAAAATAAAAACATTCCATATATTCATACACCCAAGCCTGAGATAGAAAAAATCACGAATCAAACAGAATGGGAGCCGAACACCCTGGTTGAAATAGAACAACATGACCCTTCCATCACTGTCTCATAGACGACTACACCACAAGTTCCCAAGGAGAAAATACCCAAGAAGGATACCTCACCTTCCATCATCGAAGTCTCAGTTGAAGATTTCCAATTGCACACCAAAAGGCCAAAAGCCAGTAATGCACCTGACACGGCTGGTGAAAAGGGAATCCAATCCACTGCAACTATGAAGGATGATCGATCATTTCTTGGCACAAGCAGCAAATAGATCACGTCTACAGTTTTTTCCAAGAAACCCACAGATACTCCACCAGTCAACCAGCCAAGCAAAACATGACCAAAATTTAGTGTTTTTTAGAAGTATGATATGATCAAAAAGAAAAATCAGACGCTGACCAACAATACTTATGCTTAGTTCTGGAAGAAAACATCAACTGCACAACACAGACTGTTGTTTGCATTCGACACTGAGAAGGGAAGAATTCACATGGCGTTTCTGCAAGCACAGGTTCTAGACTCGAAAGTAATCACTGATTACAAAAGGGCAACATTCGAATTTCAGAATAAAGATGTGCATCCTGCTGATCAAATGGATCTGCACAGGAAAACTGGAGAAATTGTTTTCTCCATGTTGGAAAATATCTGGATGGATATCACCAAATCAATAAATGAAATATGGCCTATGGTACAAATCATGTTCGAGCAAAACAAACTGGTGCAAAGAAGCAAGTAGATGATTGAAAAGATAAGAGGAGAATTGGGAGAGATGCCCGCCGAAGCCATTGAGATCATCAAATTCCTAAATTCAAAAACCAGATAAGAGTTAGAGGAGTTGAGAATTGAATATAGGACAAAAACCATCCTTGAGGTCAAGAGGGTCCTGACCAAGAGAGGATTGATGATACAACTGGAGGAAAAGGTCCAGGCTATGGACATAGGAGTGCAAAGGTTTTTCAGCAAAATTGAAGCTCTGCAGAAGAAAGGCCTCCCTGGCTTAAGGGTCATAAATGACAAGTTAATAACATTGTCTGATTATAATAAGAAACTATCCACCTTGGCTAAAGATAGTTCGAAATTCTTTGGAATACAGGGAAGTATCATAGGAAAGGCATTCTTAGAAGCTTTCCAGTCAGACATCAACATACATCACAAGATCCAGTACATTTTCATCATCAAGCCAACTTTTGCTAAGTATACGGAGATGGATGAAGTATATCGAAGACTACTCAAAGTCAGTGTTCCCAGTAACCTTTGATGGGAAGAGTTATGCAATCTGATTGAGTAAGAGATGAGGTGTCCAAGCCCATTTAGCTATCCAGTCATATGAGGTCGTGCAGATGACTCACCAACGACCTACCCCAAAATCAGCATGAAGATTTCAACACATCATCAAGCAGTTCCTAAATTATTGTATCTTGTTGAGTTAGTTAGCTAAATTTAGATTTCCACATCTTGATCTTTAATGAAAGGATCGTATGTAATTTTTTATTATAAATACTTCAAACTTTGAAGTATCGAGGGTTGATCTTTATGCCCTGTAAAGCTAAAAAGACTGTAATTTTTGTTAATAGATCTTCCAGTAATACAAAGGGACGTTTCACAAGATTCTCGCATGTTGTTCATTGGTGATGTTATTCTTTTCTATGTTAAATGTTTTTCTCTCTCAGTTGTCATATCATTTTCTAATCTAATGTTTTAAAGTAGCGCATGTTGTAGGATTTATCTTTGTATACCCTGTTTCCGGCTTTGAAAGATCTTAATGTTTATCTTTCTGATATTACAATGAAGAAATTCTTAAATGTTTCTTTACTTTAATTGATATTCTCATCTTTTCTGCTTTTCATCACTTTACTGCTAAAGAATCCAATGAATGCATTATCTTTCCCTGTGAAAAGAGTCTTTCAGTTTGTATTTAGATCTCTATCTTTATGATACAGACCCCATAGCCCAATGGAAGCGTAAACTCTTTTCAGACAACTTAACAAAAACAACAACAAACCTTGTCAGTCTTACTTTAGCCTAATATCTTAAAGTTAAAATATAGCTAAATCATACAGAGAGATCCCTCTCTGAAACTGGTAGGGCTAGATTCTAGTTTCAAAGTGGTTGGATAAAGTTACTTCTTGTAAATTTCTTCTACTCTGACAACCTCTGGGAATTTACAAAGCATTAACATAGTGGCGACTCCATTGGGGATCATTCTCCAGAAGTGCACTTCAAGTTCATATTTGACTTCTGACAGTGAACAGAAGCCAAACAAAAGAAGGTTGTACCATTCACCTGGTGACTACATTGTTTAAGATCCCGATCTTCAAAGTTCACGAGCGACTTCACTACCAATAGATCCAGTTTTCAGAACATTGATGATGATTCAAGATGACAGGGTATGTGGAAAATCCTATATCTTGTGAAGCTATAAAAGATTTTAGGGATGAATTAGTAGATTTTCAAATTGATGAAGTTTTGTTAATAGCCGTGTTTCACTATTGGAAATCGAGAAAAAATTTTCCCAAGTTAAAATTTGTGTTTTCGAGTTGTTTGCTGAAAGACTTGAAAAGGATATTGAGCTCTTGAATACTCAGATTCAGTGCTACAGTTTCCAACATCCAAAACAGTTTTATGAGAATCTTACGTCTCCAAAACCAAAGGAGATTGTATTACCTGTTGATGTGCATATTGATGGTGATTATGTTTTCAAGTACAAGACTGAAGTTGTAGTTGCAGGGTTTAATTTTGAGGATGCAACTGATCAACTAGTCATTGAAGATCTAGAAGCAAATATCATGCATCATGTTTTAATTGATCCTATAGCGGATTACATGGAGGTTCATGTTACCTTGAGTTTTCAAACATGTATTCTCTATAAAGACCAAATATGTATTCTCTATAAAGACCAAATATATCAACAGTCGCCATTTCATATTACGAGGACACATAATCAAGGTATACTTAGGATTTCACTGACAAGCAATCAAGTTGTCCATTTGTTTTTGCAGCTACTTGACTAGCTTCATTGGCATTTCTGTATTACTTGATTCAGGAAAATTATCAAGTAGATTAGGGTAGGTAGATGGGTGCAAATAAGTTTAGTACTCTGAGCATCTTTCTAGTTTCATTTTTAGATTGCTTTTTAGTTTTTCAGTTCAAGTGTGATCCAGACTTCAGTTTGTAGAGAGTTTTGATTCCAGTTCAAGATTTTGAGCTACCATGGATTTTGTAGTAGAGCGGGTTACACATTGGGGAACAACCCAATGGATAAGGCATTGATTATCAAGTTCCCAGAGTGGTTCTAGACATCTCCCTCGGAGCTAGCTTCCCCAGGTGGAGCCGCTGTTATAACCCTATAATTTATAGGATCAACTGGTCACTGAAATGTTATCTCTTTAGTGTTTTTGTTTGTCAAATGATTTTCCATTCTACAAATAATTTGAGAAAAAGAAAAAGAAAAGAGAAAGAAAAAGAAAAGAAAAAGAAAAAGAAAAGAGAAAGGAAAGAAAAAGAATAAAAGAGGGCATAAACGAAATTCAATAGAGCCCCATGCAATAACAATGATTTGGTCCATATAGTTTAAGCATGGCCAAGTCCTTTTAAATTGATGTTGATAGGAGTAGTGAATATGATTGGCTAAACTGTTTAATCATAGCCAAGTGATTTAGGTTAGCTAGTGAATAAATTTGACCAAACTGCCTAATCTTGGTCAAATAACCCCAGGATAGAGTAATTTCTTAGTCCAATAGTTTAATCTGGGCTAATTTTCATAGGTAATTAGGTTAGAACATAGGGTGGTTTGCTTTATCCCAAAAAAATAGTCATGATGATCGATGTTGAACCATATCTTTGAGGTTTAAAGGTTTGATGTCTAACCCCCATGGTGATGAAAACAGGGAAAATTTTGGGAAAACCCACATGATGCACTTATCCTAAGTTTCGGAGAAAATATGATTTTTCCCTCACAAATTAAAAACAATGCACAGATGAACGGATGAGATGCTGGCACCTAGATCTACGGTTGACAAGTTTTTCCAGACCCCCCCAACCATTCCACCTTTAACGGTGGAGAGGGGGTTCCGGAATCAGAGATAATGAAAGTGCGCATCTGAACAGTTGAGGTGACAACGCTTGGATCGATGGTTGAGATTGAATTCCAGACCCACCCTGACCATTCTACATTTTATGGTGGGGGGGGGGTCTAGAATGTGGTTTAAACATCACACACAGATCTATGGTCTAGGAGCAAGCAAGCTGATGGACGACTCATGGTGTTTTTCAGACCCCCCTGAGCGATCTGTTTTTAATGAAGTGGGGGGGGGGGNGAATGGATTGTTCTTCTGGCGGGCCCCTTTTCCTCTATGTGGCAGGAATACATCGGTTCAGACTCCCACTGCTTACCATGGTCTGACATACCTTGTCACCCCATGACATCATCTTCCACGTTTTCCCCTAAAGATCACATCTCATTACTCTGTCAGTCTTTTCACCCTGTTACAAGTCCCTTCACCATGGTCAAGTCCCAATCAACTCCTTCCATGTCACTCAGTTGTATTTTTCATTCATTATCACCTGCTATCTCACGCTCCAAATGACCCGTTGGCAATTTATTATAGGCTAACCCATCTGTTAGCCTGCTGAGATTTCTCCCATGCCCAACTAGTATCCGTTTGCTCAAAACTACCTTCACCCTTCATTCCCCCATCATTTACCCTGTCGCCACACTAGAGAGCATTTTTCCTCACTTTCCTCTCCGTTTCAGTCAGTTGTCCAAAGCCACAATCATCCCCACTAAATTTTTGTTTTACTTGTAGGTATTTTGACAGTGATGGCACCAAAATTAAAGAAAGAAGAAGTCGAGGAAAATCCTTTCCTCCCACCTCCTGTCGATCTCGACAGGATTCATTTGGCTGATAAAGATCATTTAATCATAGATACTAGATGTGAATTCAAATTCGTAGATTTACAGTCATGGATAAAGGACATTTTCTTGGACCAGAGTGATGAAATTGGAAGTTGGGAATAAAACCTTCCCCTGTATCTTTTCCCCCAGGTTCACCATTTCCCTGAATTTGCCCTCAAATGCCAGGCCCACTACATTCTCGACCAGAGAGCCATAGTATCTTCATCAGGAGAAAATATATTTTCTATTACACCTAAAGCCATCGATCAAATGATGCAGATACCCAGAGTTGAATCCTCCTCCCCTTTCAATCTTGAAGTCATCATAGAACTATACCAGAAACTATCATTCCCCCAAACAACTCAGATTTTCGAGCTTTTTCTCCCACAGGCCGTTGAGCTCCCCAAGACAAATTCCCCGTATCCTTCCTCCCTATTCTCAGTGAAGGGAAACAAGGTCATATCATCGCTCTATGATCTATTGGGGTATTTTTCGGATCAATGGGTGGATGAACCATATTGGGTTTTCTGTCCATTTTCTCCGCCGATGAGAGACCCACCACTCAGTTCGACTACAGTACTTTCCTGGCAGACAATATTCATGAACAATTCACAAATTTTTCCACAGAGGGTGTGTTCCATTATTCCTCAATACTGGCTTACATGTTCACTTTCTTTCAAGCAGACAAATTCTCCTTCTCATTGCAGAAGATGGACAAAGACGTAAGGCTGCAGGCTGTAACAGCTTGGACTTCACTACTCAGGTAAAATTCTACAGAATTCGGTTTCAAATAGTTTATCAAGTAGTTTTACCATTTTAGTGGTGAGCATGGTCAGTGGCAGACCCAAGCCAAGAATAAATGAGGAGATTCAGAGGATCTTACACCTCTCAGATCTTGCTAAAACTGATGATTGGTATCTTTACCAAAACCACACTGAGATCAGAGTTTATGGATGTGAGTTGGCTCCATACATACTGCCCAAGTACCTACCCGTGAGGATATTTTCTCTGGAGTACATAAGCAAAATGATTAACACAGATGACATACATTTCGTGTCTCTGAAAAAGAACCAGCAACTTAGAATCAAAGGGAAAATAGGATCTTTCATTTGCAATAGCCGAGGCGCCAGAGAGGAAGCAGAAAGATTGCTAAAATAAATGAAGTTGCAGTTCAGTTTCATATGGCACTATGACCCATGTGGGATAATTTCAGAGATGAGGATTAAAAATAAAAACATTCCATATGTTCATACACCCAAGCCTGAGATAGAAAAGTTCGCGAATCAAACAGAATGGGAGAAGAACACCTTGGTTGAAATAGAACAGCAGGACCCTTCAGTCACTATCTCACAGATGACTACACCACAAGTTCCCAAGGAGAAAAGACCCAGGAAGGATACCTCACCTTCTGTCACTGAAGTCTCGATTGAAGATTTCCAATTGCACACCAAAAGGCCAAAAGTCAGTCATGCACCTAACACGGCTGGTGAAAAGGGATGCCAACCCACTGCAACTATGAAGGATGATCAGTCACTTATTTCCATAAGAAACAAACAGATCGTGTCTACAGTTTTTTCCAAGAAACCCATGGATACTCCACCAATCAACCAGCCGAGAAAAATAGGACCAAAATTGAGTGTTTTTGAGAAGTATGATATGATCAAAAAGAAAAATCAGACGCTGACCAACAATACTTATGCTCGATTCTGGAAGAAAACATCAACTGCAAAACATAGACTGTTGTCTTCATTTGAAACTGAGAAGGGTAGAATGCACATGGCGTTTCTGCAAGCACAGGTGCTAGACCCAAAAGTAATCATCGATTACAAAAGGGCAACATTCAAATTTCAGACTAAAGATGTGCATCATGCTGATCAAATGGATCTGCACAAGCAAACTAGAGAAATGGTTTTCTCCACGTTGGCAAATGCTTCTATTGGTGCCTCTAAGTCATAGGTATCTCTGAGCAATGTCCCGAAATAGCTGAAATTAGAAAAGATATCATCCTTTGCAAAGTATAACAGAATTAAGACATTGGAAGAACTGGTCCTCAAGATTGGGTATGATACCTCGAATGTGAAAGAAGTAAAGGAGATGCCTAAAAATAAAAATGTCGATATAGCATCTCTGAGGAAATAGTTAAAAATGCCACCAACAGAAGATTCACAGGCAAAAGAGATAGTTGAGACAGAAGGGGAAAAGGATGAGATGCTCAAGATGATCATGGAACAGAATGCACAGTTGAAGGAGATGGAAGCAGAATTGGAAAAACCATTGAAAGAGAAGGAACAATCAAAGCCCATGGAAGTCATTCCATTGAGCACAGTTCCACTCACAGGAGTAAGCACAACATCTGCAGCAAAAATTCCCTCAGCAAATCCACTGACAGCTCTGGAGAAGATAGTAGAACTGGAAAAATCCATGCAATAGATTATTTTGCAAGAGACATAGATTAGAAGACTTAAAAAGGAGGCTGAGAACCTTCAGGAACTCAAGTCTTATTACCAAGCCAGCTACTCCAAGGAAAAAAAAACATCAGACAAGCTCAAACAAGAATTGTAACAACTTCAAATGCAAACAGTGGCAGGCAAAACACTTGTTGAGGAAAAACACTTGTTGGCACCAAATCCATAAATGAAATATGGCCTATGGTACAAATCATGTTCGACCAGAAAAAACGGGTGCAAAGAAGCAAGCAGGCAATTGAAAAGATAAGAGGAGAATTGGGAGAGATGCCCACAGAAGCCATTGAGATCATCAAATTCCTAAATTCAAAAATCAAAGAAGAGTTAGAAGAGTTGAGAATTGAAGATAGGACAGAAATCCTCCTCGAGGTCAAGAGGGTCCTGACCAAGAAAGTATTGATGATACAACTGGAGGAAAAGGTCCAGGCTATGGACATAGGAGTGAAAAGGTTTTTTAGCAAAATTGAAGCTCTGCAGAAGAAAGGCCTCCCTGGCTTAAGGGTCATAAATGACAAGTTAATAACACTGTTTGATTATAAGAAGAAACTAGCCACCATGGATAAAGATAGTTTGAAATTGTCGGGAATATAGGGCAGTATCACAGGAAAGCCATTCTTAGAAGATTTCCAGTCAGACATCAACATACAACACAAGATCCAGTACATTTTCATCATGGAGCCAACTTTTGCCAAGTATACAGAGATGGATGAGTTATACCAAAGATTACTCAAAGTCAACGTTCCCAGTAACCTTCGATGGGAAGAGTTATGCAATCCGATCGAGTAAGAGATGAGGTGTCCAAGCCCAGTCAGCTATCTAGTCAGATGAGGTCATGCAGAGGACTCACCAATGGCTTACCCCAAAATCAACATGAATATTTCAACACATCATCAAGCAGTTCCTAAATTATTGTATCTTGTTGAGTTAGTTAGCTAAATTTAGATTTCCACATCCCGATCTTTAATGACAGGATCGTATGTAATTTTGGATTATAAATACTTCAAACTTTGAAGTACCGAGGGTTGATCTTTCTGCCCTGTAAAGCTAAAAAGACTATAATTTTTGTCAAGAGATCTTCCAGTAATACAAAGGGACGTTTCACAGGATTCTCGCATGTTGTTCATTTGTGATGTTATTCTTTTCTATGTTAAATGTTTTTCTCTCTCAGTTGTCATATTGTTTTCTAATCTAATCTTTTAAACTAGCACATATTACAGGATTTATCCTTGTATACCCTGTTTTCGGCTTTGAAAGATCCTAATGTTTATCTTTCTGATATTACAGTGAAGAAATTCTTAAATGTTTCTTTACTTTAATTGATATTCTCATCTTTTTTGCTTTTCATCACTTTACTGCTAAAGAATCCAATGAATGCATTATCTTTCCCTGTGAAAAGAATCTTTTCAGTGAACTTAACAAAAAAAACAACAAACCTTTTCAGTCTTACTTTATATATCTAGCCTAATATCTTAAAGTTAAAATATATCTAAATCATACAGAGAGACCCCTCTCTGAAATTGGTAGGGCTAGATTCCAGTTTCAAAGTGGTTGGATAAAGTTACCTCTTGTAAATTTCTTCTACTCTGACAACCTCTGAGAATTTATAGAGCATTAACATAGTGGTGACTCCACTGGGGATCATTCTACAGAAGTTCACTTCAATTTTAGATTTGACTTCTGATGGTGAACATAAGCCAAACACAGGAAGGTGGTACCATTCACCTGGCGACTCCATTATTTAAGATCCCGTGCTTCAAAGTGCACGAGCGACTTCACTGCCAACGGATCCAGTTTTTCAGAACATTGATGATGATTCAAGATGACAGGGTATGTGGCAAATCCTATATCTTGTGAAGCTATACAAGATTTTAGGGATGAATTAGCAGATTTTCAAATTGATGAAGTTTTGTTAACAACCGTGTTTCACTGTTGGAAATCGAGAAAATTTTCTCCCCAAGTTAAAATTTGTGTTCTCAAGTTGTTTGCTGAAAGACTTGAAAAGGATATTGAGCTCTTGAATACTTAGATTTGGTCCTACAGTTTCCAACATCCAAAACAGTTTTATGAGAATCTTACATCTCCAAAACCAAAGAAGATTGTATTACCTGTTGATGTGTAGATTGATGGTGATTATGTTTTCAAGTACAAGACTGAAGTTGTAGTTGCAAGGCTTAATTTTGATGATGCAACTGATCAACTAGTCATTGAAGATCTCGAAGCAAATATCACGCATCATGTTTTAATTGATCCTATAGCGGATTACATGGAGGTTCATGTTAGCTTGAGTTTTCAAACATGTATTCTCTATAAATACCAAATATGTATTCTCTATAAAGACCAAATATTTCGATAGTTTCCATTTCATATTACGAGGACACATAATCAAGGTATACTTAGGATTTCACTGACAAGCAATCAAGTTGTCCATTTGTTTTTGCAGCTACTTGACTGGCTTCATTGGCATTTCTGTATTACCTGATTCGGCAAAATTATCAGGTAGATTAGGGTAGGTAGATGGGTGCAAATAATTTCAGTACTGTGAGCATCTTTCTAGTTTCAGTTTCAGATTGCTTTTCAGTTTTTCAGTTCAAGTGTGATCCAGACTTCAGTTTGCAGAGACTTTTGATTTCAGTTCAACATTTTCAGCTACTAGGGATTTTGTAGTAGAGCGGGTTGCACATTGGGAAACAACCCAATGGATAAGGCACTGATTATCAAGTTCCCATAGTTCAACGATTCTAGACATCTCCCTCAGAGCTATCTTCCCCAAGTGGATTCGTTGTTATAAACCTATAATTTATAGGATCAACTGGTGACTGAAATGTTATCTCTTTAGTGTTTTTGTTTGTCAAATTATTTTCCATTCTACAAATAATTTGAGAAAAAGAAAAAGAAAAGAGAAAGAAAAAGAAAAGAAAAATAAAAAGAAAAGAGAAAGGAAAGAAAAAGAATAAAAGAGGGCATAAAAGAAATTCAATAGAGCCCCATGCAACAACAATGATTTGGTCCATACAGTTTAAGCATGGCCAAGTCCTTTTAAATTAATGTTGATAGGAGCAATGAATAATCTTGGCTAAACTGTTTAATCTTAGCCAAGTGATTTAGGTTAGCTAGTGAATAAATTTGACCAAATTGCCTAATCTTGGTCAAATAACCCCAGGATAGAGTAATTTCTTAGTCCAACAATTTAATCTGGGCTAATTGTCATAGCTAATTAGGTTAGAACATAGGGTGGTTTTCTTTATCCCAATAAAACAGGCATGATGATCAATGTTGAACCATATCTTTGAGGTTTAAAGGTTTGATGTCTAACCCCCATGGTGATGAAAATAGGGAAAATTTTGGGAAAACCCACATGATGCACTTATCCTAAGTTTCAGAGAAAATATGATTTTAAGCTCATAGATTAAAAACAGTGCACAGATGAACGAATGAGATGTTGGTGCCCAGATCTACGGTTGACAAGTTTTTTCGGATCCCCTCGACCGTTCTACCTTTAACGGTTGGGGGGGGTCTGGAATCAGAGATAACGAAAGTGTGCATCTGAACGGCTGAGGCGCCAGTGCTTGGATCGACGGTCGATATTAAATTCCAGACCTCCCTTACTGTTCTTCTTTTAATGGTGGGGTATGGGTCCAGAATGTGGTTTAAACATCACGCACAGATCTACGGTCCAGGAGCAAGAGCGCTGATGGACGGCTCATGGTGTTTTTCGAACCCCTCGACCGATCTATTTTTAATGAGGGGGGGGTCTAGAATGGATTGTTCTTTTGGTGGGCCCCTTTTCCTCTACGTGGCAGGAATCCATTGGTTCAGACTCCTACCACTTACCACGGTCTGACATACCCTGTCACCCCATGATGTCATCTTCCATGTTTTCCCCTAAAGATCACATCTCATTACTCTGTCAATATTTTCACCCTGTCACAAGTCCCTTCACCATGGTCAAGTCCCAATCAACTCCCTCCACGCCACTCAGTCGTATTTGTCATTCATTGTCACCTGCCATCTCACACTCCAAATGACCCGTTGGCAATTTATTATAGGCTAACCTATCCATTAGCCTACTAAGTTGTCTCTCGTGCCCAACGGGTATCCGTTTTCTAAAAATTATCTTCACCCTTCATTCCCCCATCATTTACCCTGTTGTTGCACTAGAGAGTATTTTTCCCCGTTTTCCTCTCCTTTTCAGTCAGTTGTCCAAAGCGACAGTCGTCCCTGCTAAATTTTTGTTTTACTTGTAGGTATTTTGACAGTGATGGCACCAAAATTAAAGAAAGAAGAATCCAATTAAAATCCTTTCCTCCCACCTCCTATCGATCTCGATGGGATTCATTTCGCTGATAAAGATCATTTAATCGCAGATACCAGATGCGAATTCGCTTCGCAGATTTACAGTCATGGCTAAAGGAAATTTTCTTGGACTAGAGTGATGAAATTGGACTCTGGGAATCAAAACTTCCCCTGTATATTTTCCCCCAGGTTCACCATTTCCCCAAATTCGCCCTCAAATGCCATACCCACTACATTCCCGACCAGAGAGCCATAGTATCTTCATCAGGAGAAAATCTATTTTTTATTACACCTGAAGCCATCAATCAAATGATGCAGATACCCAGAGTTGAATCCTCCTCCCCTTTCAATCTTGAAGTCATCACATAACTATACCAGAAACTATCATTCCCCCAAAGAGCTCAAATTTTCAAGCTGTTTCTCCCACATGCCGCTGAGCTCCCCAAGACAAATCCCCCGTGTCCTTCCTCTCTATTCTCAGTGAAGGGAAATGAGTTCATATCGTCGCTCTGTGCTCTGTTGGGGTATTTTTTGGGATCAATTAGTGGATGAACCCATATTGGGTTTTTTGTCCATTTTCTCCGTCGAAGAGAGACCCACCACTCAGTTTGACTACACTACTTTCTTGACGGACAATATTCATGAACAATTCACAAATTTCACCACAAAGGGCATGTTATGGTATTCCTCAATACTGGCTTACATGTTCACTTTCTTTGAAGCAGACAAATTCTCCTCCTCAAAGCAGAAGATGGACAAAGACAGAAGGTCGCAAGCGGTAAAAGCTTGGACTTCACTACTCAGGCAAAATTCTACATAATTTAGTTTCAAACAGTTTATCAAGCAGTTTTACCATCCAGTGGTGAGCATGCTCAGTGGAAGACCCGAGCCAAGAATAAATGAGGAGATTCAAAGGATCTTACGCCTTTCAAATCTTTCTAAAACTGGCGATTGGTATCTTTACCAAAACCACACTGAGATCAGAGTTTATGGATGCGAGTTGGCTCCATACACACTGCCCAAGTACCTACCCATGAGGATATTTT
>ML801567.1:297250-343754 GCA_009831015.1 Picea engelmannii | reverse complement strand
TAGGGCATGGAATCTATAAGAAATTCCATGGACCCAAGAGCTAAAGAAAAACATGAAAATTCCAAGAAAGAAAGAGAAGCCAGAACAACCAGTCATTGTATCAAGAATCACAAGATTACCAGCCTGATATGAAATCACTAAAAGCAATCAAGCAAAGGAACTAAAAGTTGTGATGAAGAACAGTGTATATGGATGAAAGAATTTCAAGATCCAGAACTAGAGGTTCTCCTAGATGGAGGGAGAAGACTATGATGATTACTTGTTCCAGTAAACCAGACATACCTCTACATGAGTCATTATATCATCCAAAATATCCATGGGTTGGAGTTCTACATCAGATGAATGCAAAGACTGTTCTCCAGGGAAATTGAACAAACAACATATGTAGAGAAACCTCAATGGTTTGAGGTATACCAGAAAGAGAACCTTGTATGTAGATGGAAGAAGACAACTTGGTGGAGAACCTCTAATGCACAGCAGAAGCATGGTGAAGAATTTATATATGAAAACTATTGGATCAGAATGATTACTTAGAAGATCAGGATGATCGATTGCCAATCCATGACAAAGATTTCATAATGACAGAAGAAGTGCCACATGGATATGTTCCAGTTTGAGCCTTTCCACGATGTTATGAGCTAATGGGGAACAAAATATGAATCCAATAATGAAAAACTATAGATATATGAAGCCTTCATAGAAAACCAGTGTTCCAGAAAGACTAAAGTACTTTGAGATCAAGCATTACATTCTCCATGATGAAGTCCAGAAAAGAGAAGTGGTTCTCCAATATATATATATATATCTCCACAGATGAGAAGAAAAGAAGACATTTTGGAAAAGCTTTTGTCCAAGATGAAAGATTTTGCGTACACAAGTTGGAGCTCGTGGAGACGAATTACTTATTGAAAAAGGAAGAGATGACTCTCAGGTTGGGAGGGAGCACTGATGTGTTATTGATTTATGGTTAGTCATTTTTTCAGTTCGAAAAATGGTCTAGGATGAGAAGTTCCTTTCTAGTTCGGAAAGTGGTTTGATATTTTTGACAGACAAGCATTTTCCAGTTTGGAAAATGGTCCATATCGAACGGTCATTTTCATAATGAAAATGGTTCGATGGATTGTTGATGTACCATAGACATCTATTTCTCTTTGTGGTTAACATGGGGAATGGTATAGGGTAGTCTCTCTTCTTGGGGTTACTCAAGAAGAATGTACCGCCTTGCCGGGCAGTGATTTCTCATTGTGGTTAACATGGGGAATGATCCATTTTGGAGGTTGGTGCAGGACAGTCAATTCCTTAGGAAATGGTCCAAAAAGTCATTCCTTAGGGAAGATTCATTCTCTCCAGGTTGCACTTTTTTTAGTGTTGGAGGAATGGCCCAGGGTGGGGAATGGTCCAGGTTCAACAATCAGGGATAGACATTCTTTAGGGAAGACTCATTCTCTCCAGGTTGCACTTTGTTTAGTGCCGAAGGAATGGTCTAGGCTCAGAAATCAGAACAATTATTCTTCCTTGTTTGAGAAGAATAGTTCAAATAGCTCATCATTGATGTTTTACCTTCTGAGGGAAGATGTTCTTACAAGATCTCACAAATGTGAGTGGAAGAATGGCCCAGATGATTCAGTTTATATCATAACAATGTTTTCTATGTAGTTTGATACCATATGATTTTTATGGAGATTGTATGTCTCTAGACAATAGATGTATGCTACTGTGGTGGATGTGTTCCACTGATTGTGACTATACGTCACTGATAAAGTATATGTGTGCTACTTGGTGTGGTAGTGTACCACTGGATTGTAGTTGTGTACTACTATGGATAGACACCGTTTTGTTCTATTGAATGATATTGTTCTGATTGCCTTGAAGAATATTAGCAGCATTGGAAATAATTATTAGCTAGATGGATGATCAAAGGACAAAGATTTCCCAGACGAAAAATGGTTCAGAACATTTATTCTTCAAGGACATATGTCCAAATTAGAAGAATGGATCTTGTGTCACTCTGTGGTGTGAGTGACTTATCCAACATCATGTCTGATTACTCAGATGGAGTATGGTTTCGAGAGATGATGGAGATAATGACGCTGATGGTGATGATGGTGCTCATAATCTAGTCATGAGATAGTCTATACAAGTATGTTGATGCTACCGAGTGAATGGTATGTTTTTGCTCAAATACCATTACTTTTAATAACTCCCTAGCTAGGAGGGAGTGTTGATATTATGGTAGTTGTGGGAGGTATTTACCAACATGTGTAAACCTAACGAGAATAGAATATTCCAGGAAGTAAGAAGAAACCCTAATGAGTTGGCTAATAATCCTAGAAAACAAGTCGGCTTAAGAGGATAATTGGTATTAGGTTATTATCCTACAAGATAAGAAGTCGGCCAGAAGAAATATTATATACTAAATAAATAGGCACCCAGTATGAGAAGTCATCCTAGGCAATTAGCCAAAATTAGTATAAATACAGGAGGCCAGTCTTCATTCTGGCAGACATTCTCATAACTGTAGAAGCAACACTTGTGCACACTGCAGTTGCCCAATTTGTGTGCAAGTTTGGAGGAGAGATGTCATTGAAGTTGTTGCATCTAGTAGATTTTGGTTTTGGCTTGGACTATCTCTTGGTTATGGTTTGGACTATCTAATCAGCCCTTTTTTGGTGCGCTATCCTTGGAGAAAGGTGTGCTACCCTTTGTTTGGATATCTAGCCTAGGTTTTGCTTCCGGAATAATTCTCTGTCAAGGTTAAGGTGCTCGGAGGGTGGATTCGGCCTATGGTTAGGTGACAATAGTGATATTGTCGATGGTAAAATGAGCACATCCATTATATTCTAACATTCTTCCCCAACATTGGAGAAAGCGAAGCACATAATTGACATGCTCACTTAATGGGAGACAGATTTGAAGATGCTAGAGGATTGGTTGGAAAATCCAAAACCAGAAGATGGCTTCTAGGAGATAGCCATGCCAAAGGAAACATACCAACATGTGGAGAAGATGGAAGGATATGGAGTTGAACTAGCACAAGAAAAACTAGTAGAAGATAGTCTGTCAGAGGAGATAGTTTAGCAACAACTTAGTGATGAGACTTCGGAGTTGGAGTCTTCAACAAAGTGGTCAATCATCGCCATAGGAGATGAAGGTATCATGGAGGATCAAGAATATCTACCCATTAATAGGCATAAGAAGTTGTATACAAGAAGAATACACAAGGAAATACAACTAGTAGAGCAACTAGAAGAATTCATAGAGGAGATAAGGAGGCTGCTGATGAAGTTTGAAAAATAAGTTTTCAGTAGGGAGAAGTTGAACATAAGAGGACCTGCATGAGTAGTGGGGATGTAGAAACAAAAACAAAGTGGAGAAGAATGGGGACAACTCCAGAGGAAAGTTTTGGATCTAAAAGGATTTCAACAAAGCCGGGAAGCTCATGAGAAGGAGCTCATGAATTTTCCGCAGCAGTGGAGTATGATGCAGGAGCATCGCTCCACCTCAACACACACCAACTATTCAGCCATTGGTTTGCATTCAAGGAGGGGAGAGGCACTAACCCTCTCATTTTTCCCTCAAAATTTAAATGTAATAAAAGAAATTAAATGTTGTCAGGATGGAAGAGCCAAGTTGTTCTTTGAAAAAGGTTGTAGATGAGGTCTCCTTAAGTGGTCGACGGTTGGAGGGATCTAGATCCAATTCAGACTATATTTCCACTTATTGTAATTTTCCTCAATAGATAGGTGTTTTGATGGTGATTAGACACCACTAGTGTAGATTGGAGGGAAATCTCTTCGAGCCCCTCTTGTATAAATCTTTGTAAAAATACACCCAATAGAAGTTGTTGAATATTATTATTGATAGGATATTTGAGATTCGAGACTCAGTGCAGTCTAGACTCCTACATTGTAATTGACATTTTGTTGTGAATAAAAAAGAACAGATTCCACTATTTGCAAATTCTTGTGTGATGGATGTTTGTTATGAATTTCATTTGTGTTTATAGGTATTTTTATGTTGGATATGTGTATGTTAGATTTCATTTGCAAGGATAGAGATAGAATCCTCTATCTATGAGTTTGCTGAATTATTTCTATGTTCTTTAGGCTAAGAGCAAGGAGTGCGGGACATAGTGTTGAAACTATGTGAGCCAACACAAGCAGTGCATATCTGAACTCTTTTGAGTCAGAGGAGAAAGTGATCGAAGGGAACACCAGGATAATTTACATACTTAGCGGGGAACCTCATGGTTGTTGAATACCTTGAAGGAAGGTCTGCGTAGGAGTAAGCATAGAACATAGTTTCTTAACACTCTATAGGACTCTTCTAGGAGGGCATTGAGAAGGTGCAAGGAGTGCACAGAATCAACATGTCTTGAGGTGTTGGGGAATTTTTGGAAAACCCAGATTTACTGAACAATTTGAGGGAAGGAAGCTCTGCTAGTGTGTGTCGAGCAACAGTTGCCAAGGGGGAACATATATCCCTTTGGAGAAAAAAAGGAGACAGAGACCGCTCAGGTCCGATAAGTTGAATTTCAAGGTGAAAATAGTTGTTGAATTGATCTAGGTGGATATCAGTGGCCACCCACCTTTCCCAACTGGCTCAAAAGAGTTTTTTGGCAATTTAGGTAATTTACTATTTTTAGCATTTTTTAACTTTCGAGGCCATTTTGAGGGTCTAAATGAAGGTTTTTTTGGGATTGAGCTTCTTAATTATGGTTGAAGTCTCTTATTGAGCCCCCTAAATTAATATCCTCAAATATACCTTTCCAACAAGCTATCGTGCGCCCCAAACGGAGATCGTATGCCAAAGTTACGCCCTCAGGAAGTTGATAGACCAAACTACCCAAAACGGGGTCCACAAAACTCTTGGATTTTCATCTTCCGGGGTTAGGGTTTTGTATTTCCTTTATGATAAAAATGCCTTTAGAGCCTCATTGTAAAATCATCTTCTTGCGAATGCGAGTAACAGACACATCTCTTCTCAGAGATAAGATGCCACCATTCTTGCGAGTCTTTCACTATGTATTTTTACAGTGTTTGTACATTTTCACTCATTACTAGAAAAATGTGTATTACTATATCTCCATATTTATGGTTGCATCTCTGATATATTTCTTTTATATTATTGGATATACGAGATATCTATGTACATTTCTTTATTATATCTCCTCTCTCATTTCTTTCCAAAAATAATCTGGATTAGTGGTATCAGAGCAGGTTGCTCTTGATCGTTTTGTTTTCAATGCATGTCCCCGACGAGGTATGAGTATAAAAAGTTGGGTCTCGATCTTGTGTCTCTTGAATAAAATCTCTCTCGCACACCCAAGAAACCCTCCATGGAATAGTAAAAGAAAAGCGACGGAGAAAATGATTCTATCAATCTGCTGCTTGAGCAAACTCTCACGCGACAAAGGGACAAAATCATGGAGAAATTCTCCCACACCCTTCAACGCCTATCAATAGCAACAGACACATCTTCATCAAACACCCACTTTGGAAGCACCTCTCCTTTCAAGGTACAGGTTAATTTTGATATTCCTGTATTTGAAGGTCATATAGATGCGGATGCCCTAGACAAATGGTTAAATCTGTTCGAAGGTTATTTCTCTATTCATAATTTTTTCGACACGAAAAATATCACCTTTGCACTTCTTAAATCTCTCCCCCATGTCAAACATTGGTGGGAAATGTATTGGGAGAAAAGTTCCATAGAGGATTCTAGAATATATGGGGTCGATCCCACTTGGGATTTATTTTTTTATGTGGTAAAGGAAAAATATTACCATGTTGGAAACTATGAGGACTAATACATGAGATGCACCACACTACGACAATAGAGGGGCCAAGAAGTTTCAGATTTCACCAATACCTTCCATACCTTGTGCACCAAGCTGGGTATCAAAGACTCTGAATGACATTTCGTTCTGAAATACCGTGGGGATCTACATAGACACATCCAAACTGAAATGGATTTTTTGGACATCTCATCACTCAGTGCTTCTTATCGATATGTTGTTAAAATTGAGCGGAAATTTAAGCACCAGAACAAACGGGAGTTTGGGTCTGCAAATATGCAACAACCAAAGTATGATAAAGACGACCCTAACAAACAGTCTCACGAAAACTAGTCCAAGCCATAGGAAAAGAAGGGTGACAGAAAGACAAATAAGGACACCAGAAAATGGTGCGATTTCCACAAAATCCCCTGGCACAACACCGAGGAATGTCACTCAAAAGAGTCATGGGTGGTCGATATCAAAGATAAGGAGCCCAACCCTAATTCATAATCTGATTCTAAAAATACTGGTAAAAGACTGATCATTGACACAGACCCCACTATTATTGTCGCGACTGCAACAATTCAACCAAAAGAACTAACAGATCCTGAAGAGTGGGAGCGCATTTTTCATTCACAGATGTGGGTGAAGTGGACCCCACTGCATTTTATTGTTGATAGCAGAAGCTAGACGAACCTCATCTCAGCAGAGGCCATCAAACAATTGGGATTGTCAAAAACACCACACCCACAGCCATACAACATCGGGTGGCTTCGCCAGGGACGAGATCTTCGTGTCAGCCAATAGTGTCGATTGTCATACAACATCCATCCCTTCAAGGATGAGTTATTATGTGATGTTTCACCACTGGATGTATGTGATGTTCTCTTGGGCCAACCATATATGTGGAAGCACCATGTTGTTTATGAGTCTCGACCCCACAATGCCATTGTTTCTCTGGGGGGTCATATCTACATAATACTAGAGGTAGTTCCAACTACTATTCCACCTAAACAGTGCCGCAAGATAGTATCACATACTAAAAAATGTAGCTTCTTCACAATCTGTTCAAAAGGTGAACAAAAGGATACTGCAACCACTATAGCCTCGACCCAAGCACCTTCTATCCAATAGAAGAAGGTTGAAAATATTGCAGCAAAGTTTAAATATTCCTTATGTGCAAAGGAATATCATGTAGCCAAACTGGTTAAAAATTTCCAACCTTTCCACCCACATGTTCGTGACAACCTTCAACAAGCTAAGCAATGCAACTTCTCCAACAAGGCAAACAACTCATCAAGATGTCGATTCAACAAATGTTTTTCCCTCTCCCCCGAGAACTCAATGTAATGGAAAATATTGTTTCCTAAGGAGGGAGGATTGATCCAGGTGGATATCGGCGGCCACCCACCTTTTCCAACTGTCTCAAAATAGGTTTTTGGTATTTTTGGTAATTTAGTACTTTTAGCAGTTTTTAACTTCCGAGGACATTTTGAGGGCCTATATGAAGGTTTTTTTGGTTTGAGATTCTTAATTATATACTAAGTCTATGATTGAGTTCCATAAATGAATCTCCTTGAATATACCTTTCTGATGAGATATCGTGCGCCCCAAATGAAAATCGTATGCCAAAGTTACGCCCTTGGGAAGTTGATACACCAAACTACCCAAAATGCGGTCCACAAAATTGTTGGATTTTCATCTTCTGGGGTTAGGGTTTTGCATTTTATTTATTATAAAAATGCATTTAGAGCCTCATTATAAAATCATCTTCTTGCGAATGCGAGTAGCAGACACATCTCTTCTTAGAGATAAGCTGCCACCATTCTTGCGAGTCTTTCACTCTATATTTTTATAGTCTTTGTACATTTTCACTCATTAATAGAAAATTATGTATTATTGTATCTATGTGTTTATGGTTTCATCTCTGATACATTTATTTTATATTATTATATATCTAAGATATCTTTGTACATTTCTTTATTATATCTTCGCTCTCATTTCATGCTGAAAATAATCTGGATAAGTGGCATCAGAGCAAGATGCTCTTGATCATTTTTTTTCCAGTGCATGCCCTCGACGAGGTCTGAGTATATAAAGTTGGTTCTCGAGCTTGTCTCTCTTGAATACAATATCTCTCACATTCCCAAGAAACCCTCCATGGTGGAATACAAGAAAAATTATGGAGCAGAAGAATCTATCAAACTGTTGCTTGAGCAAGCTCTCACGCGATAGAGGAACTAAATGGAAAATTTTTCCCACATCCTTCAATGCTTGTCGATAGTAACAAGTGCATATTCATCATACAACCACTTTGGATGAACCTCTCCTTTCAAGGTACAGGTTAATTTTTATATTCTCTTAATTGAAGGTCATATAGATGCGGATGCCCTAGACAAATGGTTAAATCTATTAGAAGGTTATTTCTCTGTTCATAATTTTTCCGACAGGGAAAAGATAACCTTCGTATTACTTAAATATCTCCCACATGTCAAACAGTGGTGGGAAACGTATTGGGAGAAAAATTCCACAGAGGAGTATGGAGTATATGGGGTTGAGCCCACTTGGGATTTTGTTTTTGATGCAGTAAAGGAACAGTATTACCCTGTTGGAAACTATGAGGACCAGTAGATGAGATGGACTACACTACAACAAGAGAGGGGCCAAGCAGTTCTAGAGTTCACCAATACCTTCCATACCTTGCACACCAAGTTGGGTATCAAATACTCTGAATGACATTTGGTTCTGAAGTATCGTGGGGCTCTACACAGACACCTCCAAATTGAAATGGATTTTCTGGACATCTCATCACTCAGTGTTTCTTATAAATATGCTTTTAAAATCGATCAGAAATTTAAGCACTAGAACAAATGGGAGTTTGGGTCTAAAAATATGAAACAACCAAAGTATGATAAAGACGACCCTAACAAATAGTCTCCCGAAAACGAGTCCAAGCCATAGGAAAAGAAGGGTCATAGGAAGACAAAGAAAGACACCAGAAAATGGTGCGATTTCCACAAAATCCCATGGAACAACACCGAGGAATGTTGCTCAAAATAGTCATTGGTGGTCGATATCAAAGACAGGGAGCCAAACCCTAATTAATAATCTAATTTCTAAAATACTGGTAAAACAATAGTCATTGACACATACCCCACTGTTATCGTCGTGACTACAACAATTCAACTAGAATAACCAACAGATCCTGAAGAGGGGGAGCGCATTTTTTAGTCACATATGTGGGTGAAGGGGACCCCGCTACATTTTATTATTGATAGCATATTCCAGAAGAACCTTATCTCAGCCGAGGTCGTCAAACAGTTGGGATTGTCAACAACACCACACCCACAACCATACAACACCGGGTGGCTTTGTTAGGGATGAGATATTCGTGTCAGCCAATAGTTTCGATTGTCATATGGAATCCAATCCTTCAAGGATGAGTTATTATGTGATGTTTCACCACTGGATGTCTGTGATGTTCTCTTGGGCCAACCATATATGTGGAAGTGTCATCTTGTTTATGAGTCTCGACCCCGCAGTGTCATTGTTTCTCTGGGGGGTCATATCTACAGAATACCAGAGGTAGTTCTTACTATTGTTCCACCTAAAAAGTGTCACTAAGTAGTATCTCATACAAAAAAATTCAACTTCTTCACAATCTGTTCAAAAGGTGATCAAAAGGATACTGCAACCACTATGGCCTCGGCCCAAGAACCTTCTATCCAACAGAAGAAGGTCGAAAAGATTGAAGAAAAGTGTAAATATTCCTTCTACACACAGGAATCTCATGTATCTAGACTAGTTAAAAAGTTCCAACCGTTCCAACCACATGATCGTGACAACCTTGAACAAGCTAAGCAACACAACTTCTCCAACAAGGCAAACAACTCATCAAGATGTAGATTCAACGAATGCTTTTCCCTCTCCCCCGGGAACTCAACGCAATGGATACAATTGCTTCCTAAGAAGGGAGGATTGATCTAGGTGGATATTGGTGGCCACCCACCTTTTCCAACTGGCTCAAACCAATTTTCTGGCAATTTTGGTAATTTACTATTTTTAGAAGTTTTAAACTTTCGAGGCCATTTTGAGGGCCTAAATGAAGGTTTTTTTTGGATCGAGATTCTCAATGATCGTTGAAGTCTCTTATTGAGACCCCTAACTGAATATCCTCAATGATACCTTTTCAACAAGCTATCTTGCGCCCCGAACCAAGATCGTATGCCAAAGTTACGCGTCTGGAAAGTTGATACACCAAACTACCCAAAACGGGGTCCACAAAATTGTTGGCTTTTCATATTCTAGGGTTAGGGTTTTGGATTTTCTTTATGATAAAAAGGCCTTTAGACCCTCATTGTAAAGTAATCTTCTTGTGAATGTGAGTAGTAGACACATCCCATCTCAGAGATAAGATGCCACCATTCTTGCGAGTCTTTCCCTTTGTATTTTTACAGTCTTTGTACATTTTCACTCATTAATAGAAAATTGTGTATTATTGTATCTCTGTGTTTATGGTTGCAAATTTGATACATTTATATTATATTATTGGATATCTGAGATATCTCTGTACATTTCATTATTATATCCCTGCTCTCATTTCATGCCGAAAATAATCCAGATGATGAACACTCTGAAGGAAGACATGTGCAAGGAGTGCAGCAGGCCAACACTTAGACGAAGTATTGAGAGATAGTCATTTGAAAGTTAGTCAAACACAAGGACTTCACCAAAGGTAAATTAATTTTGCCTTAAAAAGCTCAGGAAGAAGAGAATCAAGTTGCGAGGAGGGCACCAGAAAGTCCCTTGAAGGATGCAGAAGGGCCGAGAACCTTAAATGTTTGAGCCAGCAAAAGCTCAGAATAATTAGCGCCATCGCACAGAGAGTCTGTTGCAAGAAGTGTAGGAGGCTAAGAGTAGTCCAAGTTTCGGACAGTAATAAAAGTGCTAAGTGTGCACAGGGGTAAGTACTCGCCGAAGTCTCAAATCCAAGCGATTCCATCCATTGTCTATGGATACACAGGTAGCAAGTGATCTAGAAGTCCAGAGGAATCACTCTTCGGGAGTTTTCATTCGAGTGGTGTAAAAGATCGCCTAAACTCCGAAGTTTGGGGTGGATCCTGAACGTTGATTGTCAAGAGACAGGTGTCAAAAGATCTGAGAGTTCACGAGAAGGAACTTCGGAAGGTTGCATGGAGCAAATGGAAATCTTTGCGAAGTCATGAAGAGCGAAGTGAATCTAGACCGTTTTATCTAGAAGGACATGTGGAGGATATCCACATATTTTGGAGGAAAGGCACTCTGGAAAGGAAGAGGAGAGCAGTGTGGAGATACTTATGAAAGGTGGAGTCTAGAGTAGATGAAAACCGTTGACTGTGGGGAGAGATGTGGACCATAGATCAGGTCCAGGGTAAAGTCATCGATTCAGAGATTGGGAGAAGGAGAGAAAGACACTCCCAAAGCTCCGAAGCATGGAGTTGCAGAGAGGATTGACCCATGGTTATAACTAGTGGTTAGGTGAAGAAGAACATGGGCTTAGTAGGAACCCACGGGTCTCATAGGACCTGCACCTAGGAGAAAATAGGGCCTATGTAAAATTCAACTGGATTCCAGCGGGGACTTGATGAGTCGATCTGACTCAAGTGACTGAACGATCCTAAACCAAGAGTTCAAGCAGGCGTGGGGAGGTCTGCACAACCAAGAAAAAATTAAGAATTCGTAACTAACTAACTTTTTGTAACAAGCAGAAAGAAGACTAAAATGGATCCTAATGCTCAAAGTATATCCCTAAAAAAAATCCTTGGTCGAACGTTTTGCTCCAAATCTTTCTTTGACAACCTAAGCACCAAGAGGAAGAAAGTTGTAAGGTAGGTTAAAAATCACTAACTTTTAACTATAATGATTGAAATTATACACATTTGTGTTTGTAATAATCAAATGCTTAGATATAAAAATAGTAAATAAAAAACAAGACTCACATGGGAAATAAAGCTCTTTATTATGTTAACAACATAATGTCAAGAAACAATAAGACCTGTAACTATTGTGGAGTTGCTCCAAAAATGACATCTAGGTTCCTCAACCCAGGCCAATGAAGACTAACCCATACCTAACTCTTCACTCGAGGCAGGTCTAAGAAAGACAAGAAGTCTCTTTCCCATAGGATAAATGAGCAAAGATAGTTGGAAATAGGGGTTTCCAAAATTAAGGGAATATCTTGTAGACACAGGAAAAAGGGTCTTGTAGAAACAAAGTTACTAACTTAACAAGAACTCTCCAGAGTTCTCTTTCTTTAGAGGTCACATTTTTTACCCTCGTTTCAAAAAATGGTGCTACTAGTAGCAGCGTTTTTCTATGGGGGGTTAATATTCTGACTTGTTTGGCATTGCAACCTTGAGAATCAATACCATTACAGACAAAACCCTTAAAATTGACCCTTAAATCGAAAAGTGATATTACCTAGTAGTATTATTGTTTTTTTTGTAATTAAAAGTATGACCTATTTTAAATCATGGCCTAGAAGACTTTTACCATCACAAATAAAATCCTAAAAAAAGACTCTTATTACTTCAAAAATTATTTATTAAAATATTTTTTTTATATAAAAAAAAAATAAATGGGAAAGAAAAAATATCCGCAAACATGTTCTTTTAAAACAACAAAATAAAATGCATCTTTTATAAAAAAAATTATAATTTACTTTTAAGAAAAAGTTCAAAAACAAATTTGGTTTTAATTTAATTGTTTTTAAATAAAACCCTAAAGAAATATTTTTTTTAAAAGAATTAGACAAAAAGAAATCAATAAACATACATTTTAAAATATTTTTTTTTTAAAAGAAACTAAAAAAAAAAAAATCATCCAAAGTAGAAAAAAAAACACAGCTTTAAAAAGAAAGAAATATGATTTTTCATGGGGACATGGGCAGGGGGCGATACCAGGAATCATCCCCCCCTCACAAAAATACATGAATTATTTTTAATTTGTGGCTTTTGGGGAATGGAGGTGATGCCTGGCATCGCCCCCTCCCCATGTCCCCATGAAATTTCATGGGGATTTTAATTTGTGAGTTTTGGGAAGGGGGGACATAGTCGACATTGCCCCCTTCCCATGTCCCCATGAAAATAATTTGTGGGTTTTGGTGAGGGAGGGGTGTTTTCCAACATCTCCCCCTCCCCATGTCACCATGAATTTCACCATTAAATTTCATTGTGACATGGGGAGGGAGCGATGTTGAGCATCACCCCACCTCCCCAAAATCCATGAATTAATTTAACTCATGGGTTTTGGTGAGGGGTGGGAATTGTCAATCTTCACATACAACCTTATGTGACCATTTTTCAGATCTAAAAATTGTGTCCTAGTGAACCAATAGTAACACCCTCATTGTTATCACTAAACAATTCTACAATGAAAATTACCGACTAAAAACATATAGAGAGGAAACACAAAATATCATAGGTGAATCATCAACACATATGAGACACAATATTTATATTTTGTAGCCTTATTAAATTCATAAATTATGAGGGAAAAACTATCCCTCCCAACCAATACAATATTATAAAATATGAGGACAACCTTGTCTTCAACCATTCCAGATGTCACCAAAATATGAGGACAACCTTGTCCTCCAATAACCATAAAAATTAGAAAACCAAACCTTAACAATATTCTTGGAAATATCCTCTTCCCAAAAATAAGATACATACCACTTGTACGACCTACTGAGGTCACCTAACATCATCTTGTCTGGAGCTTCTCATACCTAGAAGAACTTGTACGGATCTACGTGACTATTCTGAAACCAACCCGTGTACGTATGCAATTTTTCCCTCTGCAAATCACGTATGTACACAACTATTCCAATTGAAACCCACGCACATGTACGGAAACCTGTACAAGCACTTTGTATGACTCGCTCCACTTTTACAGTCTCGAAATTATACAATTTCCTCTCTCTCTCCCACATGTGTGGTTTGATTTTCCCTGCTAAGAAAAAAATATAGAGAGTCCTCAACACTAGGCCATATTTCCACCCTAGATGAATTTCCCTTTGCTAAAATCACCAAGCCTCCTAGCACAAGTGAAAACTCACTTATGCTAACTCCATTCTTCCACACATGATCTACAATATGAAATGTCACAATGGCCTCTCTCCTTTATATACAATCCTTAGGGGTTACCATAGAATCCCCTTCACAATTCAACATCAAATTAGGCTTTCTCTATGGGTGTGAATCCCCTACTCAAGCCCATAAATACCATCACCAAACCAATGAAGCCCCAACTTCATTACAAGGGAATTTTTACCAAACTGAAGGTGTGATGTGGTTCCCACAATTATTACCACATGCCCAACACCTTGGGCCATGTGATAATAACTTCTTGAAGCTGGAAAAATCAGCAATCCCTCTTAGTGATGGAGGTATTCTCACCACACTCCACAATCACCTGGAAGTAACTCTGCTTCCACACTAGATCTACTAACATAACTTCTCTCTAATCAACCTAATTGGCTTCTACCCTTGTCACCAAAGAAAATCCTTCTCTCCAGTCCTCTTGACTGGCTTCATCCTCAATCATTGAATAAAATATTATTTTTTGGCATGATCCCATCCATGAAGACACCCTGCTCCTAGAATCCTCTTGCCTCTAAACCTTATTTTTGGCCTCCTCAACCCATGAAACCTTCCTGATAGTATTTAAATATGCCTCTCTCCCATATGAACCTAAATTTTGAATCCCACTAAGTGACTTACTCTCCCTTTGAGCCTCCTAACTCCCTATGAAATAAGACTCCCTCTAAGTCTCCTGAATCCCTACCAAGTCAGACTCCCGCTACGACTAAAAAACCTTTGGAGCTACCTACTCCTTGTCCACTATCCTCTACATAGTCTTGGGAGGTTTCTTCTCCTCACTGTATCTTGAGGGATAATATTGTTGCACCTCTTTCATCACCGTAGTGAGAAAATTAGAGGTGCTTACAAGCTTAGTTGGGTTTGCTAAGTAGGATAGCTGCAAGGAAAAGGGTTAGAGAAAGAAATATAAAACAAAAACTAGGAATTAAACAACAACTAAATTAATAAGCATAGGGACATAAGGAAAAAAGAAACAATGAGACCCATGTCACCAATGATAAGGATGATATTATTGAAATAAAACACTGAGAAGAAAGAGGACTATGAGTCCCTTCTTCCTCCAAGGGAGGGCTCTTGGACCCCCACAAATAAACTCTTCTTACAACTTTGAAAATGAAAATGGTGAAAGAATTCTTTGCTAATCCACACAAGGGGTGAGATGGATTGCCCAATGCAATGATACTAGTATGCTCTTGATGGGAATAGAGGATTCCTCAAGAGAATAATGGCAACATAAATTTTCTATGAATTCCTTGAAAAATGAAGTGTATCCATGGCCTTTTTATAACATTCCTTTGATGTATTATCCAACTAGTTTGTAGTGTGTAAAGAGGCTAATTAGGGAATTTCTAGGTCTTTGACCAGCCACCCAGTTGAATCTAGTCCACATTTGAGTGTCAAATCAACTTGGAAGCTGAACCAAAAGTGGGTGGGAGGCCGACCACTCTCATAAATGCATCGTTTCTTAGGTGCACGGATTTTTGCAACAACAGTCGCGCATCGTGTGCATGTGCGCGATTTCTGCATTTTTGTTTTGCGCATGTGCACACGCACCCTGTGTCTTCATAGCGCCCTTTAATTTTTGCACAAGTTGTATAGTTTTTGACCCTTTGGAAATGCTTTTGTGGTAATTTTGGTCCATGGGTGACCTCATAACTGTTTGACGATGTTGAATTCTTGTAACCATTTGCGGATGAACTTTCAGTGATAACAGATGCTCCCTGATGGATGAGGTTAGGAGCATATGTATAGCCGAAATCCATCAAATTTTATTCTACTGAGAGTGTTTTTGTAAGAGAGAGTGATAGTGGGGTTGTCAAGAGTTACCCATTGGAGGGAGAAGGGAACCTGTAGAACCCAACCTTCCATAAGGTGTTGAGAAATAAAATGTGTACAAATGAGGCAGACATGCCCCATGCTCATGTCATGTAACTCAAAAAGGAATGAAGTGTTGATGTAGAAAACTGCATCACCCTTGGGGGAGGTCGTGATAAAGGCAGAAGATAATTATGTGGAGGAACATACTCTGAACAGTAGGCAATGATATATGTAAAAAGTATTACGGATTCTATAGGCATTGATAGCCCATCCAAGTTCAAAGGTCTTCGGCAAGTATAAGAAATAACCGTAATAGTCACAACGTAAGACCCACCGTAACATGAGAAAGTGTTAACATCGAATTTTATGGGGGCCAACGATAGCAGGGAGCAATTGTGGTTCTCCCTGTGCCATCTGAGAGCTCTCATGAGAAAGGTAATGAGAGTCAAGATATTGTCGCCCTTCTGGAAAACTATGTTGATGTCGACAAAAAGGGGGACACGACTCACAGAAGCAAAGGGCTCCGTGAAATCTACCAGGCGAGGTTAGGAATGGGAGGAGGTACATGGACAAATTCAAGATGTAGGAAGACTCAAGACTGCCCTTGGTTGGGGTATATGTGAGGTAAAAGTGGCCGCAACCGTTCAATGAGGTCGAGTGTCAGGGGGACAACAAGACAGGGAATAAGTTGTGCCAGAGGTAGGAAAAAGTGAACAAACTCAGAGGGTAGAGGTAAGTGGCCTGTGGGATACTCTGGATATATGGACGATGTCGTCAAGGGTAGATGATAAGTAGTGCTCCAACTAAGGGCGACATGGGTTTCTTTTTCCAAAAAAGGGAAGAAGGCCGCCAAAGGTGACAACAAAAAGGTATGGAAATGCGGGAAATAAAGGCATTTTTACAATAAATAAAGAATAATTTGGGATGAGTGTACAAATACAAAAACAGGTGCCCCAATGTAATATGGTTGGCCCGGGTAGGGCGCAATTTGTTTGGAGAATGGGTGGAGGGTGGGGGCCCCATGGGTGGGTTTCTGTATGAGGTAGGTGAAATGAAGGGAAATTTGCAGAGGGGCAAACTAATTGTGGATGAAATTAAGGGTTCATGATACTACGAAGGTGCAGTAAAAAATAGAATCTGGAAGAGATAATTTGGGAGTTCGGTGGGAAAGATAGAAAAATGAGGATAAGGAGAATGCGGCTGATTCGCGACATGATGTAAGACTATCGGGCCTCCCATCCCTAAAGGGTTTTTGGAAAAACAACATGAGTGTCAAAGGCGCAAAAAGGGTGCTCTGAATGAGACAACACATGTGGGTAAGAGTGCTACCGGGTGACAGTACCGAAGATGCAAATGGAGGTGCTGGTACTGCAGAGCCGGAGATGGGGATCCTAGAGGAAAATGTTAGAGGGTGTGAGTAGAGATGCAACTGTGAGTCAGAGGGAAAGACTACATGCCATTGCTCAGTATATACTTGAAGGGGTTACATTGATGTATGATGACCAAGTACCTGCACACATGAAAACCAAATACCAGACGTGAACAATATCTGAAGAGAATCGAACATACAAGCTTTTATTTGATAATTTTGAATATGAGCATGTGTACCTGGTCGGGGTATGGAAAAAATGGCACCCCAAGGGCTCAGGATGAAAAGTGGCCTGGGGACTGTCATGATGTAGATGACAGGATGTTGATCCCATGGATGAAGACGGATCGAGGAATGGACACCCGGAGCTCCCAGAATGGTGAGTGGAAGTTTGGAAAAAAGGCCTATATATAGTTGTAAGGCCCACATTGCCACCTCATTTGTACTTGCTGCTATAGTGACTGGATGAGAAGTATTCAGAGGAGATTTGGAGATTCTAGGAGAATGAGGCATCTGATCAAGGACCAATGAGCTTTAGGTTAGTAGTCTGACTATCCTGCATAGAATTAGGGTTTCCATTTTTGGGCAGGGCCTGTATAGAGGGTAGCACAGGGGGTTTTATTCATGTGGGCCCCCACGTGCATGGGCGATCCAAAAGTATGCGTGCACAAGTGCGTGCCTGCCCACCAAATATGCATGCATGGGGGCGCTTGTAAGAGAGACAAAGGCACGCATTATGTGCACGCCTGTTGGCTACACAACTGCGCATGTGTGCGCAGCTGTGTATTGGATAGGTGCGCTTTGATGCATGCCTGTGTTCGTGACAGGGGCGCATGAAGGCGCCCCTGTTGGCTAAGTAGGAACACACACGTCCATGCCTGTAGGATGGACAGGCGTGCCTGTGGAGTGGATAGGCACGCCTGTGAAGTGAACAGGCACGCAGGTGTGCGAGCCTATGGGTTAAACAACTGTTCCTTGAAGGCAAGGTTGATGGGTGTAAAACTTATCTTTTTAATGTTGTTTATGGTCCATGTGGCTGACCTAGGACTGTTTTATGTGGCTGCAAGTGATCTTTTTTCACGATGTCAGTTGGGTGGTGAGAGTGGGATTGGTCCCAACTGAGAGATTCCATGGCTATTGAGGAGTCGAGGGTTCATGCTACTTTGGAAGCCTACGGGCTATTGAAGTTCTTTGAGTGCCCGCTGATACGGGCGCAGAAGTATTTCCTATAGTACCTTTTCTGGATGTGGAGTCCGGACCTACATTGTTTCATGGTGCGGGGAGAGCATCTTTCCTTCACGACGGTGGAGGATATCTATTTTTTGACTGGGCTCCCGTTTCGGGGAATGCCCCTACCTGTGGAGCCGGTACTACCTGCTGATGTGGCACTAGTGATAGTGGGCTAGAGATATTGTTCCAGGGTGAAATTTATGTCAGGCTCTATCGTGAGTATCAAGGCGATGGATGATCTAGTGCATCGTTGTATAACATCAATGATTGTGAGGGTGTACAGGTCCCTTGTGACTTAGCGGATCAGTGGTGGTCAAATGAGTATTATGGAGAGGGCACTGGCCAGTGAGCACTTTTCTTGGGGACTTACACTGCATGCCAGGATGGTAGCATAGTTGGACCATTGTCGGTCCACGAATACAGGAGAGTTTTCTTTTGAATACATCCTACTGGCCTGGTTTTTGGAGAGGGTGCCTATGTTGCGCCCTAGAGTTTTATTGGGTGCTCCTGGGGTGCAAGAGCCGTGACTAAAGCGGCGGTCGACTATTTTTCTTCGCCACGGTGGTGGTGAGGGTGGCCACTTCTTCATGGTGGAGGCGATGCAGTTGTGGCGGTGGATGCCGCGGGTGATACTGCAGTTTCCATATGCTGGGGTTGACTTTCGGGGTGATTCGGACATGGTGTTACCTCCGGGGGAGGTTTTTGATCATCGAGGTATGTTGATTAGTTTTATACATATTGTTTGTTTTTGAGATAGCATGACATGTGTATTCAGTATAGATGTTGATACTATATGTTGCTTGTTTGTATGTGCAGATGTGGAACCTTGCGGGTGCGAGGTGGAGTTGTTGAGGGCGTCGGCTCGCCAGGAGCCAGGGAGATCGCCGAGGGGAGGGTCGTGGGTAGGAGAGAGACATCGACATGAGGAAACTGAGGCAAGACCAGCTGAGCCTGAGAGAGCAATGAGGAGATGTCGGTTTGATGACCCAGGTGCCGGGCCATCACACGCTCCTCCAACAGATGTTGGAGCAGATTTTGAGGACATTCGCCACCGCTTGGAGGCAGTGCTACAGGGCATGCCTGAGGGCATGTGGACACGTATATAGGATGAGGGAATCCTAGAGCAGTGTGTGTGGATTCCACTGCCGTGGTGGGCCGTGGTACAACGAGCAATGGTAGTAGGTGTTGTTATGACCAGACGATTACATCCTGGTCCGGAGGGACCAGTAGTGGGTGGGGGACCACCACCTGAGGGAGGGGTAGGAGGTGGTGCTCTAGAGGCACCTTGAGCGGTGCTCTATGTATTTTGTATTCTTTTATATAGGCTGGTGAGCCCATTTTGTACCAAGGTGCTTCACTATTCTGCGGATACATGTATTTTGGTATCTAAACATTTGGATGGCACTCTAGACCATCGTATATATACATGCGTATACATTTTTAGATCTATGTGATGTTTACATGTGTTTTGTTAATGTGTTGATGATGTCTAATCTATAAAGGCTGAGACAGGTTGTTGATATGTTTATGTATGTGTAGCGGTATCTTGATGTGATATATGCCAGTCTAACACAATGTTAGATAAGTTATCTGTAATTTGATTCAATTGTATTGGAATATTATAAATGTAATGGAATCAAAATGTCGAGATAAAATTCTAACCTACAGGTATTTGTGAAAGAGGCAAGGATCGCGGACGCGTTATACATTGTTGAGCTGGAGAACGACTAGTTGAGAGTTGAGAAAGACGCTAAGGTGATGAATACGATGATGTTGGGCATCGATGAGGAGGCCAATGATGGGAGTGTATTTGGCTTGGTTCTTGGTGGCTGAACCCAAACATATGTCGCTCGAATGGAGCATTTCATGTGAGGGGGTATAGAGGGCCCAAGCTGCCAAAGAGAGATTTTGCGTCCAATGGCTGGCGCCATCGATGTAACCGATGTGGTAGGCCGGTGGAGGAAGCATCTATCAATAGTACAAATGATAGTTTAGATGTGAGGGATGGAAAAAAAATTAGAAACACTATAAAAGAAAATAACCTAAAGTAGAACTGCTACGCTTAGGCATAAAATTTCTTTAAGTATAACCCATTGAAAGGTTCTTTGAGAGAGAGGCCTTTGGGAGAGGCCAGGATATATGCGCCTTTGGTGAGGCAATGTTGGATAATGTATGGGCCATGCCATAGTGACTCAAATTTTCCATGACCAAAGGTATCGTGAGCGATATCTTAAGCAAGGATGAGGTCACCTTCATGAAATGAGCGAAGGTTAACATGGCGGTCAAAGGTGGCCTTTGATAGTTTTTTAGTTGCCTCATTGTTCTGTAATGAACACCAACGATCTTCATCCAGGGACTCTAAGGTTAACAAACACTACTCCATTGGAGCAGTGTCGGGTAATAGCTCAATTGCAGTGCGTAAGGTGGGAATTTCACATTCGATGGGAAGAGTGGCCTCAATCCCATGGACTAGATGAAATGGTGTGAAACCAGTGGCTATTTTCACAACCGTATGGTAAGCCCATAGCACAGAAAATAACATATGATGCCAATTGGTCTTATGTTTATTAACTATGCGTTGTAACATGGTCTAGAGGACCTTGTTAACTGCTTTGACCTATCCGTTAGACTGAGGGTAATATGGTGAGGCAAACTCATGGGAGAATCCTAACTGAGATGAGAGTTCGAAAAAAATCTCATTCTTGAAGTGTTTCCCATGATCGAAAACTAGTTGGAGTGGTACTCCAAAGTGAGATATGACGTGATTGAAGAAAAAAAGCGCTGCGGTGTCAACAACATTGTTGAAGGTGGGCATAGCTTCCGCCCATTTTGTGAAGTAATCGACTACTACAACAATGTATTTGTGTCCATTGTTGGAGAGGGGATTACAAGTCATAAAGTCAATGCCCCATTTACAAAAAGGGTTGGCAGTGATGACTGGATGAAGAAGAGCAGGTGGTGCTTGTGCTTTGTTGGCGTAAATATGACACTTCTTGCATCACTTCACAGCATGAATGCAATCGTGAAACAATGTAGGCCAAACGTAACCTGCTCGGATGATCTTCTGAGTAGTGGACATTCCCAAAAGATGGCCCCCACATGCGTCGCTATGGCAGTTGTTCAAGACTCTATCAACATCGTCAATGGTCAGGCATCGATGAAGAATGGTGTCGACCCCTCACTAGTATAAGATGTCTCCGATGAGGAGGTAGTGGCGGGCCTGGTGGCGAATACGAAGATGATCATCTTGTGAAAGGTTGTTACCAAAATTTTGAGTTCGGAGGTAGATGAGGAGGTCTCCGTACCAAGGGTCATCCGAAGTGATATAAAAGAGGTGTTCGTCGGGAAAGTCGGTATTGACGGGAGCACTGGTAGTATCAGAGGGGAAGGTCATGACTAGTTCAGCGAGGACAAGAGCTTTATTTCTCTTGGGTGTTGAGAACTCAAGATCGTACTCCTGAAGGATAACGATCCATCGTGCAAATTTTCCATTAATTTGCTGACGACTGAGCAAGTATTGCATAGGGTTGGAATCTGCTACGACCTTAGTCGTGTGAAGAAAAATGTAATGACGCAGTTTCTGGACTGCGAGGATGACTACAAGGGATAGTTTCTCTCCATGTTTATACTTCAAGGGTGGCCCTGAGAGGTTTTTACTAATGTAATAAATGACATGCTCATGATCGTCATCACCGATTTGAACGAGAACTCCTGCTACAGAGACAACTGATGCTGATATGTAGAGGATATAGTCACGATTGTAGTCAGGTGCACTAATTAAAGGGGCATTAGAGAGCATCATTTTAAGATCGTCAAATGACTTTTGGGCATGTTCATCCCAATAAAATGGTATGTCATGGCATAGTAAGCGAAGGAAACCTTGTGTGCGAGTGGCATAGTCTGGGACAAATCATCATAGGAAATTATCCTTTCCTTGTAGGCTCTAGAGTTGACATAAATTCCGGGGAGGTGGAATTTCGGTGATAGCTTGGAATTTGAGGGGGTCCACGGTAATACCGCTTTGGGAAATGATGAATCTGAGGAGGCGCACTACAATGACATAGAACATGCACTTGAGGGGGTTCAAGCAGATGTTGTACTAACGACACCGTTGGAAGATGATCCGTAAATCATCAAGGTGTTGGGTGCATTTCTTGGACCGAGCTATGAGGTTGTCCAAGGATGAGAGGATGATATGAGCCAGATTGTGAAAAATGTATGTTATAGCCCATTGGAAAGTTGCACCAACATTCTTTAAGCCAAAAGGCATGACACGATATGCAAAATTACCCCAAGGGGTAGTGAATGAAGTTTTGTACTGATCGACTGGGTGAATTCGGATTTGACTATAACCAGAGAAACCGTCCATGAAGGATAGAGCCTCGTGGCCTACGCAGTTGCCGATAATTTGATCGATGAAAGGCATTGGAAAGTTGTCTTTGGGACATGCGTGATTGAGATCGCGAAAGTCCATGCAGACGCGGATAGTGCCTTTTTTTTTATTAACGGGTATAGGGTTGGAAACCCATGATGTATAGGCGATGGGGTAGATGAACCAAGCTGCGCGTAATTTGTCAATCTCGGCTTTGATGGACGCTACTTTGGATGGGTGAAGCAGTCGCTATTTTTGACGAACTAGTGTAATGTCCGGCCAAGTGTCGATGCGATGTTCAATGATAGAGGGATCAAGGCCAGGCATTTATGTGTATGAACAGGCAAAAATATCCCGATATTCCTGAAAAGGGCTTTATAGGTGGTGATTTCTTGAGGAGTGCAAGCGGCTCCAATGGTGATTTCCTCGATGACACCATTTTTTATGGAAATGTTGATTTTGATGGTTGGGGAAATGTTGGCCATGTTTCCTTCTTCAAAAGCATCAAGGGAAGGAATGGGGTTGTTGAACTAGTCAATATGCCCTGATGGGATAAAATCCTTGGTTTCGACCACATATAAGGGGTGTTGGTTAGGAGGCGTGGAAGCTTCCTGTGGAAAGAAGAGTGCTCGGTGGTGTAGCGCATCCCATGGGTAGTCGGGGGTTTTTAACTCTTCGATTATTTCCTCATCACAGTGGAATTGGGGGGAATACATGGGGTCGTGAAGAGTTATATTGATGACTATTTTCGTGTGGTTGCCCCCTGGTTATGAAGAAGCAGGGGGAACGTCGCAATGGAATTGCGATGGTTCACTTGACATAAACCAAATATCGAAGTACTGAGGAGTACCCGTGGTAGTTGGATGTAAAATTTTCATAGGGAAATGAGAGGGAGAATTGGGGGTGAATCCTCAAATAAGTCATCCAAGAACCACTGAGGCATTGGTAGGGCCTCGGGTTCGGGAGAAATGAGATGAAGAATCTCTAGTGACGAGGGAAGGTCAACCATCGATTATGTGGGTCTTTGAAGTAGGGTCAATTGGAGTTTCCTGTATTGAATGATCATAAGACACTGGTATGTAAAATGATCTGAGGATTCACATAGAGAGCAAGGGCATCTCATATGTTCATTGACTGAAGTTGTGACATAATGGATGTCAGTGATTTTTGGTATGGATGGCGTAGCTGGACTGGGTTCGCTTTGGAACCTTTGGTGTACTGCAGCTAATGTCTACTGGAAGCATGGAAGTGATGGGAAATGGTGGGTATAATGGCCATATTTTGAACATATAGTGCAAGAGAATTTGGTTCCAAACCCCTTACTACTTGATTTAGGGATGGTAATGACAGTACTTCCTATGGTTGTGAGTGTTGATGGAGTTTGATTGAGTGGAATCAAGTTCCGTAGCTCCGATAGAGATGGGCAGTTGTTGGTTTGGTGTCCATCTTTCTCACATATCATGCAAGGGGGTTAGACGCACATGGGAAGTGGAGTTGTGGGCTCCTTCTTCTTTCTCCTGCCCCCAACTGTAGCAGGGAGAGTATTGATTTGGGGTGTAGAGGGTATGGTGGGAGTGAGTATGGGAATCGTCATTGGGATTCCTTTCATTTGGGGGGGAAGGGATGGTCAAGGGACCATCTCTGGCAAATGTAAATACCAGACTGGAATTCATAACACCATATTGGTGAGGGTAAGCATTGCGGCTACTTGGAAAGATTGGATGCCAAGTGGAGGGTAAAAGAAGGGGATCTGAGTAATGTCTTGGGGAACTGTCTCCCAAACTGGGATATGGTCTTGGGGAGAGGTGAAATCGTGGATTGGTGGGGTCGACGAGTTCACAGGAGGCTCGTGAGGGGTGAGCTCTGCGACTAGTGGGACGTCAGATATGATAGAAGCCTCCCTAGGAGGAAGGGGATCCTCTATGTCAGTTCTGTTGGATGAGATGATGCATACTTTATTGGAAGGATGAAGGAGCAGTGGTGCACCATGGTAAGTTCCTAACAATGATGGGTCTTTGAAAATTCTGGGACCCATTTCGATGAGTGGGTATGCATCATGACCCGTGTGGATGAGAGGAAGAATGTTATCGATGTTGGCAGAAGGGTTAGGCTCGTAATGTGAGACTTGGTCAATGGTAACGATCTTCCCGTTATGGGGTACATCATTGTTCGAAAGACAGAAGAAGCAACTACCTTCATAGCGTACATGTAGCTACGACTGAACATGATATTATAATCGAGTGGGGTGTCGATAAATTCAATTTCAATGAGAATAGTCTTGCCCCCGAGTTATATGGGGACATTTTGGAAGATCCCTTCAGGAGATGATGGTCGTCCTTCATAAGCTCATAAGGTAATGGTAGAGGGTATGAGTTCTGGGGAACCAAGTTTCTTCCATACAGATTTGGACATAATGTATGTAGATGCACCTTCATCGATGATACACCAATGAACTGTAATGTTTCATATTTTCACTGGGATTTGAAAAGCGATGAAAGCGAGAAGGCGAGGTTCTCCGCTGTCAAGATCAAATGTAATGAGTCAAGTATCTGTGGGGTCAACTGCCCCCAAGGCAGAAAGTAATGATTTCCGCTGAGTGGGACAAGTCTGACGGACTTCTAAGACTGACATGGCAGCCGGGGATTGTGCTAAGTCATTAACCAAACTGTAATTATGAGTTTCCCTAGCCTGTGGGTTGCGTACATGCCTGTGCAATGGGATGCGAGGGATGTGAAGAGGTGGTTCTGTGTTAGGGAGAAGGATCACCAATGGGGGTCCCGTTGGTGTGGGGATTGTTTCTGGAGGAATGGGAGGGGACTCAATGGGTGCATGGTACTGACAATTACATGTTTGCAGAAGGATTTCTTCCTCACTAATGAGGAGGATCGTGTGATCTGCTGGATTTTTTGGATTGAGGTACTATCCCAACTGAGGTGGGGTAGGTTGCGTGTCATGTTGGGTGTTTATTACACCTTGGTGTGGAATAGGATTCTGCAGAACANGGGGGGGGGGGGTTGTTGCACGTATTATTGTGGGGCCTACTGAGGGGAAGGTGGTGCTGGAGGATGTGGTAGACTACCTAAGTCTTTCAGCCATTTGAAATCAGCAATTTGGGGGCAATGATGAGTATAATGACTGAACTCACCACAAAGGGCACAAGGGAAGTTAGTTTTGATAGTATTGTTATTTCTCCCTTGACGCCCGTTGTTATTTCCCCCCTGGGGGTTTTGATTCCCTTAGTTCTTGTTACCCCCAGCTGGTTGGTTTTGTTGGGGTTGATTCCCACCTTGGTCGGGGTTGTTATTGTTCCTGTTTTTTCCTTTCTTTTTGGCATTATTTGATGGATGGGTCGGATTTTCCATATTCAGCTGTTCAAAATTTTGATATTGTTGAATGGGAGAGGGTTGAACAAAATTCACCCTAGTGTGAGGATGTGGGGGTGCCATGGGCTATGGAGGACCAGGAAAGGGAAAGTACGGATTCTGTGGGGGTTGTGATCCATAAGGTACATAGGAAGGCATGATTCTTTTGCTAGTAATCGTAGTATAAGCTGAGTTAGAGGGGCTACCAGAACTTTTCTGGATAGGTGGGTGTAGCGGGGGTGCCAGCGGTGGCCCACTAATGGGTGGAGGAATAAAAACATGGTATGGTTGTTGATAAGAGGGAGAGGGGTAATGAGAGGTTCCCCCATATGCCAGTGGATATTGAGGTGTGCCATACATTGGTGGTGGTTGGGGTTGAGGACTATGGTGTGTGGTATTACCAATCAATTTGTCTGCTGAGTGAGACATCCCGGGTTTGTCTTGACCAAATGACATGGGTTTGGGGAGGTCAGGAAGTACTGTGTATAATTACCTTGACTGTGAATAGATGAGGTCATATTGTTGATCCTTACTGATGGCTTCTTCTTCGGATTGAGGGAAGGTGGAAGCTACATATTTACCAAGGAGAGAGACAAGTGATCTGAGAAATCAGTTAAGACACTGTTGTTTGGTGGTTTCATCTTTGCACAAACTACGTCGTCTACGCCACTTGTCAATGTGATTGGCGATATGTGTGGTTGAAGTTTGTTTGAAATTAGAGAGTAGTTCAAGACCATTGTCATGGTGGATTGGTAATTGGAAGAAGGTGAAAAATGATTTGGCCAAGGAGTCGAAAGTCGCATGGGAACCTGATTTTTCATCTACATACGATTTGGCTAATGGGCCAGTGAGTGTGCACTGAAATAATCATAGTCTGATGGAATCATCCATAATGTTATTGGAAGAGCACCATAGGTGGAAAGTCATGACATGGTTGGCAGGTTCATCTCCTGCCTTTCCTTCAAACTTAGGGATGTCTGAAGGTAGTTTGGTGGGCATTGCAGGCCATGTGGGGTCATGCAATATAGGATCATTGGTGAGTTTGCTTAGATCTGGTATGTTAAGAGAGGCCAAATATGGCATCTGCATTGGGGGGGGAGGATTATCTCCAACCATGGTGTGAGTGTGTTGTGAACCTAACCCTTGAGGGGGGCTAGGTGGGTTGGTACTTTCCCCTTGAGAGGAATTTGGTCCTCTGCTTCCATGTAAAGGAGAACAAGTGGACGGAGGGACTTGGGAAGTGGACCCAAGTAATGTGGAACCAAGCAAAGCTGATCCTAAGACAATAGCACTCACAGGAGTGTGTGAAGGTGTTGTCAATGAGGTGGCAAGACTAGGAAATACCCCTAAAATAGGAGGGAGGTTGAGTAAGCATCTTGAACGACGGGGGTTCTATGGGTCCCCTATGATGTTCGACTAGCTGAGTGAATGTGTGCGAAATATGATGAGAGAAAGTAAACAAGAACCTTTGCTGCAAATTTTGAACTTTACACAATATATATATCCAACTCAAAATGTAATCAAAAGTGCATCATACATAAAGTGTTTTGAAAAAGAAGCATATATGTGGATATGTAGGTTTTGTCCACGTGGGGAATCAAAGAAAACAAATTCTCGTGTCCTAAAAGACATAGTGTCCTTCCTCTTAAATAGCATTGGACCTTCCAATAATACTTAGCAGTGGAGTCTGAAGTCACCGGAAGAGAAACTAGTGAAGGATGAAATAACCAGTTATAATGAGGGGTAAAGGGGGCATATCCCAAAAGATCTGGCGATATTTCCCAATAGTCACACAAAATCTAATCAAGGTGAAATTGCAGCCCACAATTGCTACCTAGGTAGATGTCCTAAAATTTGGTCACTAGGTACCTTGGTCAAAGTGCGGCATTTAGATTTTCGGCCTAAGAAATGGGTCACAGGCTGGATCCCGTCCAAGAGGTGGGTGCCTCAAGGGGGGATGCACAGAACAACCAGACCTCGGCCTTCAACCCTTCACAGGTATATCCCTGCCTTATGGTGTTAGGAACACTTGACTTGGAGGATTTCCAGATCCCTATTTGACAACTTCTATGGTTTTGACAATGTGAGAACCAGATAACGGGGAGTTATTTTGATGCCTATCCCCAAAATCCTACCTAGACTAAAGCATTTCTTTTGGCACCTCCTATGGAGGACAACTTAGTGAGCTTTTAGAAAAAATTTAGATGTAGTTGTTTGAGAGGTTGGGGGTGTGAACCAACCTCATTGAAATTAAATGGGAGTGGATAGTTTCATCAAGAAAAGGGTGGGGTGTTTCGGAATCCCTTTGGAGGAAACTTACTTTGACCTCCACGTTTCAAGAAGAAACTATGTGAGTGATAAGTGAATTTTATGTGTGAATGAGTGAAAGTGTGCCAATTTTTAATGAATTAGGTGTCACCTTGCTGCATGTGGACTTTGTTTGGTCCTTACAAGTGTTGATTACCTAATTAACTAAGTACCTTTGGTACAACCTTGTGTAATTCAAAAGTCCCTAGGAAGCTAGCATGTGGACATGTGGGTCTGTTACTATTGCTTTAACTCCCTATTGTGATGTAATCTAAGAAAATATTTGAAACTATCCTAGATTGTGATCATGTGGGCATGTATGGGCCCGTTACAAAACCTTTAAACTTCCCTAGTGATTTAATCTAAGTAAATTTCAACACTATCTTATCTTTGTGACATGTGGACATGTATGGGCCCGTTGCAATATTAAGATGTGTTTGAAAAAATAAACTAAGAGGAGTCCCAAGAAGGGTTGTTGTCCTCTCCTAAAGGTTTTAATCTTTTTAAGAGAGATGAAATTGTCCCACAATCTTTTTTTGATTCTCAAGGTCGCTTGGAGGCGCGAGAGAAGAGCATACTAAGCGATTGTTATCCAACTTCTGGTCCCAATGAAAGTTAGATGTGATTACAAATGATTTCCAACTTATATTTTTAGTCAAAGCAAGCCATCCATGTGGTAAAATGAAAGCAAAAGAGGAAATAGTTATTTTTAAACCTCCTAAGTGCCTATGTGTTTTGACTAATCCCTTTATATGAAGAGGGGACTAAGTGTGGTGCAGTTTAAAACCTGCATGAAATCCATTTTAAGAAGGCTAACGACCTTCCCAAATATCAAAAAACCTTACAATGTGAATTTTTTGCACAGGTGCGTGGGTCTCAATGGAGACAGAGGTGCACAGAGCGCATGTGCACAGACTGAAACAAGCGAATGGGCACAGGTGCACATAACACAACTGTGACTTAGGTGCATGTGCGCATGATGCGTGTCTATGGGCTGAAAAACCTGTGCACAGGGGACACAAGACCGTGAATGAAAATTCCGGATGGAATTCTCTCAATTCAACTTGGAATTGGATGTTTAGCAGGTTGGCTTAGGCCGATTAGTGCACCTGAAAGTTAAATAAACCAAAATAAGAGCTAGAAAAACCCAAATGGTGTAGGAAATTGATACGTTTCCCCAGTGGAGTCGCCAATCTGTTGCGCCTCTTTCGTCACCTTAGTGAGAAAAATAGAGGTGCTTACAATCTTAGTTGGGTTTTCTAAGCAGGACAGTTGCAAGGAAAAGGGTTAGAGAAAGAAATATAAAACAACAACTAGGAATTAAACTAAGAAATAAAAAAAAAACTAAATTAATAAGCATAGGGACATAAGGACAAAAGAAACAATGAGACCCATGTCACCAATGATAAGGCTAATATTAGTGAAAGAAAACACCGAGAATAAAGAGGACTATGAGTCCCTTCTTCCTCCAAGGGAGGGCTCTTGGACCCCCACAAATAAACTCTTCTTACGACTTTGAAAATGAAAATGGTGAAAGAATTCTTTGCTAATCCACTCAAGGGGTGAGATGGATTACCCAATGCAATGATGCTAGTATGCTCTTGATGGGAATAGAGGATTACTCAAGAGAATAATGGTAGCATAACTTTTCTATGAATTCCTTGAAAAATGAAGTGTATCCATGGCCTTTTTATAGCATTCCTTTGAGGTATTGTCCAACTAGTTTGTAGTGTGTAAAGAGGATAACTAAGGAATTTCTAGGTCTTTGACCAGCCACCCAGTCGAATCTAGTCTAGATTTGAGTGTCAAATCAACTTGGAAGATGAACCAGAAGTGGGTGGGAGGCCGACCACTCTCATAAATGTGTTGTTTCTTAGGTGCATGTGCATGATTTCTGTGTTTCTGTTTTGTGCATGTGTGCGCGCGCCCTGTTTCTTCATAGCGCCCTTTAATTTTTGCACTAGTTGTATAGTTTTTGACCCTTTGGAAATGCTTTTGTGGTAATTTTGGTCCATGGGTGACCTCATAACTATTTTACGATGCTAAATTCTTGTAACCATTTGCAGATGAACTTTCAGTGATAACAAAGACCCTATGAACTATGACTCTCTCTAATCCGACACTACTAGTGGGGCCACTTGTCTCACTCCTCATGGAGCTACGTGCTCCTTCTAAACCTATGATACTGGTGGGGCCACCTGCCTCAACATTGGTGGAGCCATCTTCTCCTCCTCATCTATCCCTCTACTCCTACTGGCCAAGTGATGCATAGGTTGGTCCCTTAGTCTATATAAGTTTCCCTCTTTGACTCAAATAATCATCGTTGATCTGAAGCTTAGATCATCTGGGCACAAACAACACTTGTCCTTATCAAAACAATATGTAGTATCTATTTATCTCAATATCCAATACTAAGATAACACTCCTTTTTAGTTTTGGTACACATAACACATTCGACACCCTCAACACCTCTCCTGAATCCAATCGAAACAATATTGTACTATATCCTCATACTACATGCTTGGCTCCCATGCCAATCTTCACACACAAGTTTGAGCCAATGTTTGTGAAAGTATCAAATAACTCTCTAGTGTTTGTTATTTGGAAAGATGCTCTGCCATCCACCAACCAAGTCACCCTACTGGAAACTATACCTGAAATGGAAGAGACCAACACGATCTCCCTTTGGATCCTTTCTAAAACCTCATCAACCTCTAATGTTGATTCTTGCTACCTTCTTCCCCTTCCCCTCTGGTGTGGATGGTGTGAATCATAATGACCAAACTCACAACACTTAAAGAATCATATACTACTAATATCCCTCTTCCTTCTTGGATCTGGAGATGCTTCTCTCTTGGGAGAAGCCCATCTACCATGAGAACCCCTTCTTCTTGGAGAACGTATTCTACCCTTTCTAGTGTGAGATACAAGGGATCGGTTCTCATCACTGCTACTCTTCACCATACCATCCATATCATCCTCTAACACTAACTGAGTATCCTCATATATACAATTAGTACATATCCTATCAAACCCCAAAAACATTTCTCATGCACAGATCCCCTACATAAAAGGTTCCCAAAACCTATGAATACCAAATCAACATATAATAACACTTGTCCATTTCAAAACAACATTTCATATCCCTACACCTCAATCCATGAGGCTGAGAACACACTCCTGGGACCCATTGAAAATTTTCCACTCGCAACACATCCCATGACTCAATCTGGAATACCAATTCTCTATATTTATGTACTACATGCCTGGTCCTCCTACCAAGATCCTCAAACATACCTGAGTCAGACACTGTGAATATAATGAACAAATCCTATGCCCATGTCATCTTTTTGTGGTTCCCACTGTACAAGAACCATACAATCCTCTACGAAAAGCATCCTACTTCCCCAAGTCATGAATATCCAATGAAATTATTCCCAAGTCCATCATCCAATTCACTAAAAAATATCTATGTCTACACATGATAAAATTGATAATGTGTCCTTGTTAGACACTCGATCTAGTCCACTCTAGACCACTGCAACTCATATATACAAGTTTCCTCATCTTTTTGGGTCAAATAGATCATACATCATCACACCTAAACAAAGTACAACTCTCAGGCCCAATGAAGACTCTATCTCATCAATATGTGATACAAAAGAATCCATCTCCTCCATGCCAAAGAACCTGAGTTGCACCCATCATAATTCACCATGAAAAGTCATTGGAATTCCATACACAGGGTTGTAAATATGCCACACAACATACTGTTGTGATTCGGTCTCTCTATCAATCCACTAGAACTCCCAGCATGCCACACCATCGAGCTGCAATAGTCCACAAATTCTTGTTTGGATAGTCTACTCCAGGTCTCAAAACCAGAGATGATCTAACTTGTTTCCACCTGCAATCATCAATGTATCCCCCTCTCAGAGATTACTCCTCAACATTTCTACAACTCCTTCTCAGAGTTTTCACCTGTGACCTCCCTAAAACATGAATAAGAAATATGCAACCACCTGTAGAAATTATGTGTCTCAAAGATGATCCCCTTCTCTTAAAATTCCAATCTTTGATATCATGTCAATTTTCACATACAATCTTAATTGACCAATTTTTCATATCTGAAAATTGGTTCCTAGTGAACCAATAGTAACTAACCCTAGTTTCTATCACTAAACAATTCTACACTGAAAATTATTTACTAAAAACATATGCAACGAAAACACAAAAGATCAGAGATGAATAATCAACACATATGAGACATGATATTTCCATTTTGTAACCTTATTAACTTCATGAATTATGAAGGAAAAAACATCCCTCCCAAACAGTACAATATTACCAAATCTAAGGACGATCTTTCCCTCTCATCCAATCAAAATATCACTAAAATATGAGGACAACCTTGTCCTCACAGCCAATCCAAATATCACCAAAATATGAGGACAACCTTTTCCTCCAATAACCATACAAAACAAGAAACCAAACCTCAACAATATTCCTGGAAATCTCCTCTTCCCACAAATCTACTACATACCACCTGTACAACCTATTGATGTTAGCTTGTACAAACCTACTCCTACCCATAAGAAATTGTACAGATGTATGAAACTATTCTCACATCAACTTGCATATGTATGCGATTGTTCCTACTACAATTTCATACGTATGTGATTGTTCCCACTGAAACTCGTGTACATGTACGAACACCTATACAGACACTTTGTATGACTAGCTACACTAGTATAGTCTCTTATTTTTGTGGTTTCCTCTCTCTCCCACACTTGCAGTATGATTTTCCCTACCAAGAACAGAAGATAGAGGGTCCTTAACCCTAGGAATATTTTTCGCTCTAGGAGAATTTCCCTTTGTTGAAATCACCAAGCCTCCTAGCTCAAGTGCAAACTCACTTATGCTAACTCCATTATTCCACACATGATCTACAATATGAAATGTCACAATGACCTCTCTCATTTATATACAATCCTTAGGGGTCTATTGAGGCGTCAAAATTATCCTTAACACAACACTAGGAATCACACCCAAAGATGAGGCCCAATTAGAGTCTTCCATGTTTGGGGTAGCGTGATTCTCTAAACAGATGGTTTGACAAGTTTTGATGGATTTTACTATGTTATTGAATGGGTATTTATAAACTATTTTATGTTTCTTTATAAGTTCATTTATTAAGATTTCGATGAATGAATTCTTGAGAAGGTTGGGCTTATTCTAACCTCTTACTAACAACATGTAGATGACACCTCTTTTAAACCAATATTCAAGCATTAATATCTCCTTATTGATGAATCAACAAATATCATCTAAGAAAAGGATGGTATTCATAGAAACGACACATAAGCAGAAATAATTCAAGTTACTTTATAAGACAATTTTGTAACACCATCACATTCATTCCAATATACATTCAGTGACTACAATGTTTCAAGATAACTCAAAAACCCAATTACTATCTTACTAAACCGCTCGTAGTAGTCAATCAGCAAAGCAGAACAATCCACAAATTGAGTTGCTCTACAATCTTTGGCAAAAATCATCTTTGGCTCTACATGAGCTTCAAAATTAAACTTCAAAATAGTTATTTTTCTAATCCTCCACTATAACAAAACCATAGATCCTTCAAAATGAGTTCGACCTCTTTATTTATATCAGAACTTCATGAAAAAAACTTATCACTAACTCTTGTTAAACAAGAGATAATAAAAAATAAAGTGGATCATATCCACATGGAAACTATCAATGAGATTTCATTAACTCATAGGGTTAGTTAGGTCATATTCTTACCATTTGGATAACATACCATAGCCTGATTTTGAGTCCCCATATTAAATAATGTATTTTTTTTATTTAATGAAAGGTAGGAGTGCCCAACCAACTAAAGAGGCCAATGTGCCTAAGAAATGTAATGTTTTGATCATTATTAATAATAAAATACATCACTCGCTGCTAGACAAAGAAGGAAAAGACTTATAGAGGGATATGATTTCATGAGAGAGGGGGCTTAAGGGGGCTAAGTCATTTGATCATATTTTATTTACCCATAATTGTTTTAATGGAGAGAAGTGGTTACATGTGCTTCTTGGGGAAAGGCCATGTGGTTCTTGATTTCAAGTAAATATATAAACCCGTCTTTGGGTTTCTTGGGGGTTCATTCATTGTTCATTGTTCAAGCTCTTCATTCTGTTTTCTCCATCCACACTTTCGTTCATTCATTATTGTTCATTCATCCTTGATATTGGTGGGGGTAATGAAAAACAAATTGTTGGGAGAGAAGCCATTTTTGTTTGGATGTAGTGACTATTGGTGCATTCTAGCATGAATTAATGCGTTCATGTCTGAGATGCATTGGCAGGTACTAAATTTTATTCAGATCTATGAGTCCTGAGAGTCCTAGCACATAGATTCTTGATCATATGCACTATATCCCTAGAAGGAGGTGGACATCCTGATGGAATGTGTGGTAGAGAAGGGGGTCCATTCTCTTGGGTTGTGTAGGCTAGAGAGAAGAGAGTTGGTCTACTTTGTATTGTTGTGTGTTGAGGAATATGTGAGAGCTTGAGTGCTAACTGGTTTGGGAACCTAAGTGATACCCTGGAACCATCCTTGTGGATTCATATCCCTGGACCAGGGGTGACATTGTTTTTTAGACTTAGAACAACAGTGTCTATGGTTGGGTGGATCATCTTTGGTCGACAACGAGTTGTTGAATCACTTTTTTAAAGATAAGTTCTCTTTTTCATGTGTTTCTATGCTTATATATTTATTTATGATTTGTATTAATTATCATGTATGGAATTTGTATTTATAATATGCATGCTTGTTGGTTATTGTTGTGCATGGCATATTGCTTATTTATTTTATGTTGTAGCATGAATCTTGATTATTACATGTGCTATTATGTTGTTCTTTCATGCTTCTTTATTAATTTAATGGTATCATAAATTCAAAATCAGTTTAGAAGTGAGTTTTGAGGTAGCATGCCCGGCCTGTGGGTAGATGGGTATGTTACAGATTGGTATAATAGATTTTGGTTGAAACATCAAACTGTTGGAAAAGAACATGTGAGAATAGGGAAGATTTGTTGTTACAGATTCATTTGGTATGAATTTGGTGGTAAATTAGAGATAAAGATCCCCAAATTCATGGAAAAATTCGAGTTTTAAATAATTTGTATTGTTTGATAAGTTTAATGGATTTGATTTGTAGAGTTACAAAGCCAAATTTAATCTGGAAGGTTGAGAAAATTCATGTTTTAATGGTCATTGTAACGCGGGGAAAATTTCATAGGATCGATGACCAAGATCATGTTCGATATTGAGATCAACGACATAGATGTGTTCTTGAAATATTTAAAAATCCTAATGTTTTTGAAGTTTGAAAAATTAAGTAGATCTATTGATGAGATTCATTTCGACGGTTGGAAAAATGAGGTAGATCGACAGTCCAAATTCTTCGAGGAAATTTGTTGAAATCACTAAGTGTTGAAATTAGCCAATATAAATCTATTAGCATCGATGTTCAATGGTTGGGGGTTGATAGACTTTGGATAAGTTTTTAGTTCATCAACATAAATATCTTATCATCGATGACCAATGGTCAAGGATCGACGAGTTTTTGTGAAGTGTTGAAGTTCGCCAAGAGACATATTTAATCTCCTATGGTTTATGGATCAGGGATCGACATATTTAATCTCCTATGGTTTATGGATCAGGGATCGACGTATTTGGAGAAGTGTTGAAATTTGAGCAAATGATATTGGAGATCGGAGATGGTCAATGGATTGAGGATTGGTGACTTTGGGTGAATTTTCATTTGGCCAAAGGAAATCTCTAACCGTCGATGGCTAATGGAGAAAGTAAGGTGATGAAATGTCATGCCACATAAGTATTGATCCAAGTGTATATCAGTGGAAACCTGCCTTTTCCAATTGGCTTAAAACAGTTTCCTGGCAATTTTGGTAATTTACTATTTTTAGCAGTTTTTTGGGTCCTGAACTTCCAGAGTCGTTTTGATGCCCTAAACGACGTTTTTTGGGAAAATGGGGAGAAACATGAAATTTCCTTCGATGTTTCTCACACAAGCGTTGTATTCCTCAGATAGATATTTCTAATGAGGTATTGAGTGCATCAAACAAATATCGTATGCAAAAGTTACGACCCCAGGAAGTTGAGGTACTGACTTACCCAAACAGGGCCCACATGAATTTTTGTGCTTTATCTCCTAGGGTTTGGTTATTGAATGTCTAGGGTTTTTGAAATTCCTTTTTATTGTAAAAATGCCTTCAGAGCCTCATTGTAACCATATTATTTTGAATGAGCGCAACCGTCACATCTCTTCTTAGAGATAAGCCACCACCATTCTAATAAGCTTGTTTTCCACTGCATTTTACAGTTTCATCTTTTTTCCTTATTGAATAGAAAACCAATTTTATTGTATATCTGTTATTCTATGTTAATCATATGTTAATAATATTTAGTCATTTCATTCTGCTCATAAAATCTATATCAGTGGTATTAGATCAGTCTGCTCCTTGTCATCTTAATGCATGTCACCAACGAGGTCAGAGTACAAAGAATTGGGTCTCGAGCTTGTTTCTCTTGAGGACAATATCTCTCTCACGCTCAAGCGAACTCTCATGGAAAGATAAAATAAATATGAGAGGACATGATATCCTTTCAAAATATTGCTTGAGGAAGCCCTCATGAAATAGAGAAATGAGATGATGGATAGTTTTGCGCAAATCCTTCGGCGACTACCAACAGGCAATGCATCTTCTTCGAGAGGAGGTGTCGCCCCCTTCAAGGTACAAATCAACTTTGATGTTCCTGTATTTGAAGGTCAGATAGATGCAGATGTTGTAGACAAGTGGCTGAATCTAATAGAAGGGTATTTTTTTGTCCATAACTTTTCGAATAGAGAAAATATTAGTTTTGCGCTCCTCAAATCCGTTCCCCATGTCAAAGATTGGTGGGAAAATTTTTGTGAGAAAAAGGAAATAGAGGAACCCTCATTATTTACAGTCATGACCACCTAGGAATCCTTCAGGGATTCTATTAAGGAACAATATTACCCTGTCAAAAGTTATGATGACTTGTATACCAAATGGACCACACTGTGGCAAGAAAGAGACCAAGCAGTGCCTGAGTTCACAAATATATTTCATACCTTGCACACCAAGCTGGGTATCAAATATTTAGAGTGACATATGGTGCTCAAGTATCGTGGTGCTCTACATAGATACATCTAGACCGAAATGTAATTTCTGGACATCTCGTCCTTCAGCACGGCCTATCGATATGCCGTCAAAATCGAGCAGAAGCTCAAACAAAACACGTGGAAATTTGGGCCTGGGAACCCCTCACAACAAAATCCAGGAAAGGGCGGCCCCAACCCATAGAACAAAGGATATAGAAAATATGAAAAGTATCGGGACAACTAGTCCAAGATGCAAGAAAAGAAGGACACCAGAAAGACAAAGAAAGATACTAGGAAGTGGTGTGACTTCCATAAGAGCCCTTGGCATAACACTATTGACTGGAGCTCAAAGCAGTAATTGGTGGTCAAAGTGAAATACTCTGAATCAGATGTGGGTTCTGACTCTGAGTCAGAACTAGAAAGGAGAAGACAAATCATTGACACGGAACCTAGTTCCACCGTTTCTACCACCAATCTCCAGCCTAGTGAACCAGACGAGATAGAAGAAGGAGAGCGCCTCTTCCATTCACAGATGTGAGTAAAAGGCACCTCGCTGCACTTCATCATTGATAGCGGTAGCCAGAATAACCTCATCTCGGCAGAGGTCATCAAGCGGTTGGCGCTGCCGACAATGCCACACCCACAACCCTACACCATTGGATGGCTCCACCAAGGAAGCGATCTTTGTGTCAGACAACAGTGTCGATTGTCATATGGCATAAACCCCTTCAAAGACAAGGTATTATGTGATGTTTCGCCTCTCAAAGTTTTTGATGTTCTTTTGGGACAACCTTATTTATGGAAACATCATGTTGTATATGAGTCTAGACCTCAAAGTGTTATTATTACTTTGAATAGGAAATTGTATAGGATCCCCGAGGAAATATCACCTAGTGCTATTTCCTTGCTCTCTACTAAGCAATGCAGGAAGGTCATCTCTTAGATGGGGAAGTTTGTCTTCTTCATGATTCGCTCTCAGAATGAGTGAAAGATCATAGCCACATCTAGGGTCTCTGCGGACAACCTCTCCACATAGCATAAGAAAGTAGACAAGGTCATGGAAGAATACTCAGATATCTTCTCCTCACCTATCGAGGTACCTCTGCACTGTCAGGTCAATCCCCCATCGATCTCACCCTCAATGCACCACTGCCCAATGGGCGAGTCTATCATTACTCTCTGTTAGAGAATTAAGAGATCAAGTGATAGATCCAAGAACCTCTCCACAAGGGGCACATATTTCCCAGCTCATCACCTTGCGGAAGCCCAATCGTGTTGGTAAATAAGAAGGATGGAACATAGTGACTTTGCATTGATTAACGGACTCTGAATAAAATCACATTCAGAAATCAGTACCCGATTCCTCGAATTGACAACCTCCTTGATCAACTCACGGGGGAAAAATATTTCAGTAAGATTGATCTAAAGTCTGGCTACCACCAGGTCCTGATAGAACAGAAAGATGTATGAAAGATCGACTTCAAGTCAAAGGAAGGCCTTTTTGAATGGTTGGTCATGCCCTTTGGTTTGAAAAATTTTCCAGCCACTTTCATGATGATGATGCACGATATCCTGCGACCATTGACCAATACTTTTGTAGTGGTGTATCTGGATGAGATTCTCATTTACAACAAGACTTGGGCAGAACACTTGCAACATATTCAACAGGTTCTCCACACCTTGCGGTAGCACAAGATATATTCCAACTTGGAAAAATTATCCTTCGCCATGGACAGGGTCCATTACCTGGGCTACATCATTGATTAGCATGACATACATGTGGATCCATCCAAGATCCAAGTCATTCATGACTAAACAACCCCAACCACACTCATTGATCTTCAAAGCTTCTTGGGCCTTGCCAATTACTACTATAGGTTTGTGTTGGGATTCTCCCATATTGCATGGGCCCTCAACCAAATAACCAGGGGTAGTGGTAAGACGAAATTTGTGTGGGGCCAGTCTCAACAATAAGCGTTCGATGATTTGAAGTAGTGCTTGTGTTCAGCCCCATTACTTTCACTACCAGACCTGCAACAACCCTTGGTGCTTCAGACTATGTTGTGGTCGTCGTTCTCATTCAGCACAACCACCCTATGGCCTATCATAGTGAGATACTATCAAATGTTGTTCATAAGTACCCTACTTACGAAAAATAAATGTAATCCATTATGAAAGCCTGCTGCCAGTGGAGACATTACATTCTTGGGAGGGAGACAGTCATCCTCACTGATCATAATCCACTGCAGTTCATGTAAACACAAGGCAAATTGCAGAATGACCACCATCAAAATTGGTCCACATACTTGCATCAATTCCACCTCAAAATCACATATAAAACATGAAGCATCAACCACGTCGTTGATTGCCTCAACAGACCACCAGTAATGACACTCACCATGGTGCTAGAATCTTGAGTCCATGAGACCTCTGGATGTCCCCAACTCTATGAGACAGATCCAGACTTCGCCACCACCTACAAAGTGTTGGGTGCAAACAAAGTTGTCGATAATTTCCATCTTCATATGGGTTGGTGTGTCATCTGGGCCATATATGTGTTCCATCAAGTGCACAAGTGAAGCTGATCTGGGAATCCCACTACAGTCAGGTGGCAGGACACTTTGGCTTCGAAAAGATAGTGGTGATGCTACATAAACATTTCAAATGGCTGAAAATTTGACAGGAGGTCAACAAGTGTACCAGGTCTTGCACTTTCTATGTTATTTCCAAACCGACCACTAAGAAATAGGGCCTGTACACCCCTCTTCCTACTCCTAACAGGCCATGGGAATCCATATTGTTGGACTACATGTCAGGCCTCCCATCCACCAAGTGGGGAAATGACTGTGTTTTTGTGGTTGTTGATCATTTTTTTAAGAGGGTGATTTTGGTTCCCTGGAAGAAGAGCATCACAGCAGAGGCCACTGCCAAGATCTTCTTTGAACAAGTCTGGGTACATTTTGGAATCCCACAAACCATTGTCTTAGATCGAGACAGTCAATTTCTCAACACATTCTATTCGAGCCTCTAGTCACTACTGGACACCAAGCTCACCAAATCCACGACCTTCCATCCCTAGAAAGATGGCCAATTCGAGGTCATAAATCGAATGATTGTGCATATCCTGTGCATGTATACTTCCAAGCACCCTTGCACATGGGATGAGAGACTTCCCTATGTCCACCATAGCTACAAATGAGCCCTGCATAGCTCAACCAGCCACAACCCCTTTCAGGTGGGGTTGGGATTCCAACCATTGGGTCCCATAGATGTTGCACTTACCCTTGCGGTCAGCTCGACCGACTCATCTCTTGCTCCAACTGAAGATGACAAAGACACCTAGTTCATTGAGCAGATCCAACACATCTACCAACAGGTTCATTCTACAGAAGTCTAATGACAAGTACAAGTAGTGCCATGATCAACATCGGGTGCCACATAAGTTTCAGGTGGGTGAAAAATTTTGGTTGCACTTGCAGAAAGAACTCCTTACAGGACCCCATCAGAAGCTTCACCCACTCCATTATGGGTCATACACCATCACCAAGGTTGTGGGGGATAATGATTTTGAGCTCAACATTCCTCATTTCCTTGTACTGCACCCAATGTTCAACGTGGATCTCCTTCGGTCTTATTTCCCACCATTATTGGACACCTCAAAAGTAGCAGAACAACTGGAACCAACAAAGATCAACCTTGGTTGCATACAATAGGAATCCAATGATCATATTGTGGAAACACAAATCAAGGTCACTCGACAACAAAGTATCCATCTTTATCAAGTCGTCAAAATAGGGCAGCCTCTGCACCAAGGCAAGTGGCTCACTCGAGGCCAAATTCAAAAGAAATTTCCTCATCTAATGGTGGAACTCAACGCAATGGAGACCATTGCTTCCTAAGGAGGGAGGATTGATCTAGGTGGATATTGGTGGCCACCCACCTTTTCCAACTCACTCAAAACCTTTTTCTGGCAATTTTGGTAATTTACTATTTTTAGCAATTTTTTAGGTCCTAAACTTTTGGAGCCGTTTGAGGCCCTAAACGACGTTTTTTCGGAAAATGGGGAGAACCATGGAATTTCCTTCAATGTTTCTCACAAAAAAAATGTATTCCTTGGATAGATATTTCTAATGAGTTATTGAGGGCATCAAACGGAGATCGCATGCAAACGTTACAACCCAAGGAAGTTGATGTACTGACTTACCCAAACGAGGCCCACATGACTTTTGGTGCTTCATCTCCTAGGGTTAGGTTTTTGGATGTATAGGGTTTTTAACATTCCTCTTTATTGTAAAAATTCCTTCAGAGCCTCATTGTAACCATATTCTTGCGAATGAGCGCATCCATCACATCCCTTCTCAGAGATAAACCACCACCATTCTAGCAAGCTTGTTTTACACTGCATTTTACAGTTTCAACTTATTTCCATATTGAATATAAAACCAGGTTTACCATATCTCTATTATTCTATGTTAAGCAGATGTTAATAATCTGTAGTCATTTCGTTTTTCTCATAAAATCTGGATCAAGTATCCATGTGTCATGCCACGTCAGCCCAATTGATTCCTTAGGATGACATGTCTTGCCATGTCTACATCCATGTTTCGTGCCACATCAACATAGTTTCCACATCAGCAAAGGGATGGTCAACCGTAGATGGTTGGGTTTCGATGATATTTGTGAACAATCTTGGTTGTCAGGGAAGATCGTGGATGGTCAATGGTCCATGTCTAGGCATTGACGATATTCATGGGAGACTTTTGATTGCAAAGAAAAATGAATGATGGTCGATGGTCGATGATCAAGTGTTAGAGAGATTTGTGGGAAGTTTTGGTTCACACAAGAAACCATCTGTCCTCGATCGTCGATCTCCAATAGAGAGTCAACCAATGATCCAAAATGCTTCTGATTTGATATCGACGATGCATATCACACCTAGAAAAACTTGTTCCATAGTTTCAACAACTAGAGCATATTAATTCGAATTGAGATGAAAATTTTGTGTTTTATGAAGAGGGGATATCTACGAAAGTGTCATAGAGGGATATTGTCCAATTCTACTTGGATTTGTGAGAAAATGCAAGTAGTGGTTTTTAAAGATCTAGGTCCAGATCATTGGAAGAGGTACAGATTGATCTGAAACTCTTGGATAGAGTCAAGAAAGAAGACACAAAAATAACCCATGAAGGGACTGAATAAATCATAAGGGGATTGGAATGTGGATGCTGAAATAGGCCAAAATACACTATTTTGTTCCACTTTTGGGGGATTTTTTATATTTTCAGAGGAGAAAAAGTGACCCTAGATGACAAAACTGAAAATTTTATATACTCAACATTTTATATACTCATTGATACAAACAAATTTGGTTTAATGAAGTTTTTCTAGAAGTGCACATATTGTGAGATAGCTAGTTTTTCTATACATTCCAAGTCTGGAAAAATGGGTGAAAAGGACAAAGTTGTAGATTTCATATTGTTGTGGTTTTTTCTTGGATCATCGTATTAAAATTTTGTGAGTTGATATGAATTTTATGTCATTATTATTAAATATTTCTCATATAAACATTTCTCTAGTTCCTAATATGTTTTCTATTGTAGTTGACAAAAGTTGACACTTTAATATTATTACACTAGTGGAGAAAATGCACAAAAAAGGTGAAAGTGGTTTTTTTTAGGAAGCCATAACTTTCAACTTAGAGATTGAAATGAGGCATGAGTATATTCATTGGAAATATTATTCAGAGGATAATAACATTGAATTGTTATAATTTGGAAAATGATGATACATTTCTTCATGAATTGAGTTGAGAAAGGACCTGTAGGATTGTTTGGAAAAAAAATTATAATACACATAATTCTAATAAAATGGTTGCTTTCACATTTTATAGAATTAGGGAGTATAAACATAGTAGCTAAAGATAATAATGCATATTCAAGAATGGAGGAAAGATAGGGAGCCTTCAGTCATGGCAAAGAAGCCAAAGGTCAAAATATCAGCGTTGGTAATGCAGAGATAAAATCAAATGGGCATAGGAGCATAGGGGAACAAGAAACATTAATAGAGACTATGAGAAGATTAAAAATAGAAGTGCAGAGTTACAAAGTATACAATGACAGGTTTATGAGAGAACAAAATTAGATAAATTCTCAAGTGATGCAAAGCCTAAAACAGTTACATAGGGAAGCAAAGAATGGATTAGACTTAAGGAAAGATGAAGAAGGAAGATATCATGAAAAAAGAGGCAACTAAAAAATATATGCTCATTCAAGAAGTGATAAAATAACTCATAGACGTCACTCACCACCTTACTCAATGAGGAAATTTTATCCATCTGAAGATTTCATGAGTAGTCCAGATGTGTCTCTTGTTAGGAACCAAAGAAGAAGGTGTGAATTAGACAATTTGCAAGGAGAGTTGAGGAATATTAAGCCGTCATCCTTTGATGGTGAAAGAGAAAGGGATGATGCGAAAGTAGGGCTTATTGGACTCGAGAGGTATTTTCAATTGCATAACTACTTCTCAAACCTAGAAGCCAAAATTTCCACTCACCATTTACATGGGAAAGATGCAAGCTTTATTTTAGAGCACTTCTATGAGAAGAAGATGCAAGATTTGTTTGAATTAGATATGGAATAATGAACATGAAATAATATGAGAAGAAGTTATTGGGATTGATAAAGTATGTAGGATTTATCAAAGATGAAAAAGTGAAGATATAGAGGTTTTTAAGTGGAATTCCATCATTTTATAAGGAAAATATTGAGTATGATGAGCCTAGGACTCCAACAGAAACCATAAAGAAGGATAAGTACCTGGATGATCAAGGAAAGGGAATAGAATTCATGCATAAATATTGGAAGGATAAGAAGAAGGAGAAATATAATTAGAGAAGGAATGGATTCAAACCTCCTTTCAATAGAAACAACCCTAACAAAAATCAACAAGACAAGTCTACTAAAGATGAATCCAAGAAAGAATATTCCTTAGGGAAAAGGGGAAGACCACCAATCCAATGTTGGGGTGAAAATAAAATAACCTATACAAGGATTTCGCTCACAGACGAGATAAATAAAAGATCATGCACAACTTCCAAGAGGCTACAATAGAAGAATACATGGGAAAGATATATGCAACCTTAGAATATCAACAATCCAGAGAACCAATCCAATATGATCAAAGTGGAAGGTGAGATCATTAGTCACCATGTTTCTATTTTAATTGATTCAGGAGAAAGTCATTATTACATTGATCCTAAAATAGTGGATAGATTACATTTGGAGAAAAGTAAGCTTGAAAAGTCAAGTTTGGCTCAACTAGCCACTGGAACCAAAAGAAGGATCAATGAGGTTGTTAGAGGTTGTCCAATAAATATTAATGGAGTAAATACAGTTGTTGATATGAATATCATCCCATGAGGATATTATGACATCCTAATTGTAATGTATTGGTTAGACCAACACCATGCTATCCTAGATTGTCATAACAATACATTTACATGTCTTGATGAAGAAGGAAAAAAAATCATTTTTAAAGGAATTCCAAGACCCATTTATATAAGGGCGATTTCAGCCTTACAGTTGAAGAAATGTTTTAGAAAAGGATGTCATTTTTATGTAGCTCATGTGGAAGAGTCAAAAAATAAAAAGGGCCAAAGACTTGAATATTTTTTGATACTACAAGAGATTGAAGATAATTCCAAGAAATACCAGGATTTCCACGAGAGAGGGAGATAGATTTTTCTATTGATTTAGTACCATGAAATTCCCCAGTATCAAAAATTGCTTACAGAATGAGTACACCAAAGTTAAAAGAATTAAAAATGCAGCTAGAAGAGTGGTTGAAGAAAGGGTACATACATCCAAGTGTTTCACCTTGGCGAGCATTATTACTCTTTGTCAAAAAGAAGGATGGAACATTGAGGTTGTGTATTGACTTTAGATAGTTGAATAAAGACACTGTGAAGAACAAATACCCTCTACCTAGAATTGATGACATGTTTGATCAGCTAAGAGGAGAAAAGTTATTTTCAAAGAAATACTTGAGATCCAGATACGATCAGCTAAGAATCAAGGAAGAAGACATCAATAACATAGCCTTCAGAACCATGTATGAACATTATGAGTTTGTAGTGGTGCCCTTTGGACTAACCAATGCATTGATTGTCTTTATGTTCTTAATGAATTGCGTATTCAAAATCTATATGGATAAGTCATTCATTTTTTTCTTGGATGACATACTTATTTATTCTAAGTTTGAGGAAGAGCATGAACATCACTTGAGGTTGGTGTTGCAAGTGTTGAGGGAACATCAACTTTATGCCAAGCTTAGTAATCATTCTTTTTACCAAGAAAAAATCCATTATTTGGGGAATATTATTTCAGGACAAGGTATAGCAGTGGATATATAAAAGATTGAAGCCATTAGAGGATGGCCAACACCCAGTAATGTTTCGGAAATCAGATATTTTATGGGATTAGTCGGATACTACATCAGTTTTATAGCAGGGTTCTCTAAGATTTCTCATCCCATCACTTATTTGAAAAAGAAGGGAAATAAATTTGAATGGACAGTTGAGTGTGAAGAGAACTTTAATTTTTTGAAACAATTTCTTACTAGTGCACCTATTTTAAATATTGCTGACCCAAATGAGAAGTTTTTGATATGTACAGATGCATGCAAGGAAGGACTTGGTGGATTTCTCACTCAAAATGGACATGTCATTGGTTATGAGTCCAGAAAAATCAAAGAACATGAGAGGAATTATGCCACAGATGATTTGGATCTTGCTTCCATAGTTCATGCATTGAATATGTGGAGGCATTATCTAATGGGAAAGAGATTTGAACTAAGGACAAACCATAGTGGTTTGAAATATCTTATTGAACAACCAACTTTGAATGCTAG
>ML801567.1:270286-288353 GCA_009831015.1 Picea engelmannii | reverse complement strand
CCGGCCTGTGGGTAGATGGGTATGTTACAGATTGGTATAATAGATTTTGGTTGAAACATCAAACTGTTGGAAAAGAACATGTGAGAATAGGGAAGATTTGTTGTTACAGATTCATTTGGTATGAATTTGGTGGTAAATTAGAGATAAAGATCCCCAAATTCATGGAAAAATTCGAGTTTTAAATAATTTGTATTGTTTGATAAGTTTAATGGATTTGATTTGTAGAGTTACAAAGCCAAATTTAATCTGGAAGGTTGAGAAAATTCATGTTTTAATGGTCATTGTAACGCGGGGAAAATTTCATAGGATCGATGACCAAGATCATGTTCGATATTGAGATCAACGACATAGATGTGTTCTTGAAATATTTAAAAATCCTAATGTTTTTGAAGTTTGAAAAATTAAGTAGATCTATTGATGAGATTCATTTCGACGGTTGGAAAAATGAGGTAGATCGACAGTCCAAATTCTTCGAGGAAATTTGTTGAAATCACTAAGTGTTGAAATTAGCCAATATAAATCTATTAGCATCGATGTTCAATGGTTGGGGGTTGATAGACTTTGGATAAGTTTTTAGTTCATCAACATAAATATCTTATCATCGATGACCAATGGTCAAGGATCGACGAGTTTTTGTGAAGTGTTGAAGTTCGCCAAGAGACATATTTAATCTCCTATGGTTTATGGATCAGGGATCGACATATTTAATCTCCTATGGTTTATGGATCAGGGATCGACGTATTTGGAGAAGTGTTGAAATTTGAGCAAATGATATTGGAGATCGGAGATGGTCAATGGATTGAGGATTGGTGACTTTGGGTGAATTTTCATTTGGCCAAAGGAAATCTCTAACCGTCGATGGCTAATGGAGAAAGTAAGGTGATGAAATGTCATGCCACATAAGTATTGATCCAAGTGTATATCAGTGGAAACCTGCCTTTTCCAATTGGCTTAAAACAGTTTCCTGGCAATTTTGGTAATTTACTATTTTTAGCAGTTTTTTGGGTCCTGAACTTCCAGAGTCGTTTTGATGCCCTAAACGACGTTTTTTGGGAAAATGGGGAGAAACATGAAATTTCCTTCGATGTTTCTCACACAAGCGTTGTATTCCTCAGATAGATATTTCTAATGAGGTATTGAGTGCATCAAACAAATATCGTATGCAAAAGTTACGACCCCAGGAAGTTGAGGTACTGACTTACCCAAACAGGGCCCACATGAATTTTTGTGCTTTATCTCCTAGGGTTTGGTTATTGAATGTCTAGGGTTTTTGAAATTCCTTTTTATTGTAAAAATGCCTTCAGAGCCTCATTGTAACCATATTATTTTGAATGAGCGCAACCGTCACATCTCTTCTTAGAGATAAGCCACCACCATTCTAATAAGCTTGTTTTCCACTGCATTTTACAGTTTCATCTTTTTTCCTTATTGAATAGAAAACCAATTTTATTGTATATCTGTTATTCTATGTTAATCATATGTTAATAATATTTAGTCATTTCATTCTGCTCATAAAATCTATATCAGTGGTATTAGATCAGTCTGCTCCTTGTCATCTTAATGCATGTCACCAACGAGGTCAGAGTACAAAGAATTGGGTCTCGAGCTTGTTTCTCTTGAGGACAATATCTCTCTCACGCTCAAGCGAACTCTCATGGAAAGATAAAATAAATATGAGAGGACATGATATCCTTTCAAAATATTGCTTGAGGAAGCCCTCATGAAATAGAGAAATGAGATGATGGATAGTTTTGCGCAAATCCTTCGGCGACTACCAACAGGCAATGCATCTTCTTCGAGAGGAGGTGTCGCCCCCTTCAAGGTACAAATCAACTTTGATGTTCCTGTATTTGAAGGTCAGATAGATGCAGATGTTGTAGACAAGTGGCTGAATCTAATAGAAGGGTATTTTTTTGTCCATAACTTTTCGAATAGAGAAAATATTAGTTTTGCGCTCCTCAAATCCGTTCCCCATGTCAAAGATTGGTGGGAAAATTTTTGTGAGAAAAAGGAAATAGAGGAACCCTCATTATTTACAGTCATGACCACCTAGGAATCCTTCAGGGATTCTATTAAGGAACAATATTACCCTGTCAAAAGTTATGATGACTTGTATACCAAATGGACCACACTGTGGCAAGAAAGAGACCAAGCAGTGCCTGAGTTCACAAATATATTTCATACCTTGCACACCAAGCTGGGTATCAAATATTTAGAGTGACATATGGTGCTCAAGTATCGTGGTGCTCTACATAGATACATCTAGACCGAAATGTAATTTCTGGACATCTCGTCCTTCAGCACGGCCTATCGATATGCCGTCAAAATCGAGCAGAAGCTCAAACAAAACACGTGGAAATTTGGGCCTGGGAACCCCTCACAACAAAATCCAGGAAAGGGCGGCCCCAACCCATAGAACAAAGGATATAGAAAATATGAAAAGTATCGGGACAACTAGTCCAAGATGCAAGAAAAGAAGGACACCAGAAAGACAAAGAAAGATACTAGGAAGTGGTGTGACTTCCATAAGAGCCCTTGGCATAACACTATTGACTGGAGCTCAAAGCAGTAATTGGTGGTCAAAGTGAAATACTCTGAATCAGATGTGGGTTCTGACTCTGAGTCAGAACTAGAAAGGAGAAGACAAATCATTGACACGGAACCTAGTTCCACCGTTTCTACCACCAATCTCCAGCCTAGTGAACCAGACGAGATAGAAGAAGGAGAGCGCCTCTTCCATTCACAGATGTGAGTAAAAGGCACCTCGCTGCACTTCATCATTGATAGCGGTAGCCAGAATAACCTCATCTCGGCAGAGGTCATCAAGCGGTTGGCGCTGCCGACAATGCCACACCCACAACCCTACACCATTGGATGGCTCCACCAAGGAAGCGATCTTTGTGTCAGACAACAGTGTCGATTGTCATATGGCATAAACCCCTTCAAAGACAAGGTATTATGTGATGTTTCGCCTCTCAAAGTTTTTGATGTTCTTTTGGGACAACCTTATTTATGGAAACATCATGTTGTATATGAGTCTAGACCTCAAAGTGTTATTATTACTTTGAATAGGAAATTGTATAGGATCCCCGAGGAAATATCACCTAGTGCTATTTCCTTGCTCTCTACTAAGCAATGCAGGAAGGTCATCTCTTAGATGGGGAAGTTTGTCTTCTTCATGATTCGCTCTCAGAATGAGTGAAAGATCATAGCCACATCTAGGGTCTCTGCGGACAACCTCTCCACATAGCATAAGAAAGTAGACAAGGTCATGGAAGAATACTCAGATATCTTCTCCTCACCTATCGAGGTACCTCTGCACTGTCAGGTCAATCCCCCATCGATCTCACCCTCAATGCACCACTGCCCAATGGGCGAGTCTATCATTACTCTCTGTTAGAGAATTAAGAGATCAAGTGATAGATCCAAGAACCTCTCCACAAGGGGCACATATTTCCCAGCTCATCACCTTGCGGAAGCCCAATCGTGTTGGTAAATAAGAAGGATGGAACATAGTGACTTTGCATTGATTAACGGACTCTGAATAAAATCACATTCAGAAATCAGTACCCGATTCCTCGAATTGACAACCTCCTTGATCAACTCACGGGGGAAAAATATTTCAGTAAGATTGATCTAAAGTCTGGCTACCACCAGGTCCTGATAGAACAGAAAGATGTATGAAAGATCGACTTCAAGTCAAAGGAAGGCCTTTTTGAATGGTTGGTCATGCCCTTTGGTTTGAAAAATTTTCCAGCCACTTTCATGATGATGATGCACGATATCCTGCGACCATTGACCAATACTTTTGTAGTGGTGTATCTGGATGAGATTCTCATTTACAACAAGACTTGGGCAGAACACTTGCAACATATTCAACAGGTTCTCCACACCTTGCGGTAGCACAAGATATATTCCAACTTGGAAAAATTATCCTTCGCCATGGACAGGGTCCATTACCTGGGCTACATCATTGATTAGCATGACATACATGTGGATCCATCCAAGATCCAAGTCATTCATGACTAAACAACCCCAACCACACTCATTGATCTTCAAAGCTTCTTGGGCCTTGCCAATTACTACTATAGGTTTGTGTTGGGATTCTCCCATATTGCATGGGCCCTCAACCAAATAACCAGGGGTAGTGGTAAGACGAAATTTGTGTGGGGCCAGTCTCAACAATAAGCGTTCGATGATTTGAAGTAGTGCTTGTGTTCAGCCCCATTACTTTCACTACCAGACCTGCAACAACCCTTGGTGCTTCAGACTATGTTGTGGTCGTCGTTCTCATTCAGCACAACCACCCTATGGCCTATCATAGTGAGATACTATCAAATGTTGTTCATAAGTACCCTACTTACGAAAAATAAATGTAATCCATTATGAAAGCCTGCTGCCAGTGGAGACATTACATTCTTGGGAGGGAGACAGTCATCCTCACTGATCATAATCCACTGCAGTTCATGTAAACACAAGGCAAATTGCAGAATGACCACCATCAAAATTGGTCCACATACTTGCATCAATTCCACCTCAAAATCACATATAAAACATGAAGCATCAACCACGTCGTTGATTGCCTCAACAGACCACCAGTAATGACACTCACCATGGTGCTAGAATCTTGAGTCCATGAGACCTCTGGATGTCCCCAACTCTATGAGACAGATCCAGACTTCGCCACCACCTACAAAGTGTTGGGTGCAAACAAAGTTGTCGATAATTTCCATCTTCATATGGGTTGGTGTGTCATCTGGGCCATATATGTGTTCCATCAAGTGCACAAGTGAAGCTGATCTGGGAATCCCACTACAGTCAGGTGGCAGGACACTTTGGCTTCGAAAAGATAGTGGTGATGCTACATAAACATTTCAAATGGCTGAAAATTTGACAGGAGGTCAACAAGTGTACCAGGTCTTGCACTTTCTATGTTATTTCCAAACCGACCACTAAGAAATAGGGCCTGTACACCCCTCTTCCTACTCCTAACAGGCCATGGGAATCCATATTGTTGGACTACATGTCAGGCCTCCCATCCACCAAGTGGGGAAATGACTGTGTTTTTGTGGTTGTTGATCATTTTTTTAAGAGGGTGATTTTGGTTCCCTGGAAGAAGAGCATCACAGCAGAGGCCACTGCCAAGATCTTCTTTGAACAAGTCTGGGTACATTTTGGAATCCCACAAACCATTGTCTTAGATCGAGACAGTCAATTTCTCAACACATTCTATTCGAGCCTCTAGTCACTACTGGACACCAAGCTCACCAAATCCACGACCTTCCATCCCTAGAAAGATGGCCAATTCGAGGTCATAAATCGAATGATTGTGCATATCCTGTGCATGTATACTTCCAAGCACCCTTGCACATGGGATGAGAGACTTCCCTATGTCCACCATAGCTACAAATGAGCCCTGCATAGCTCAACCAGCCACAACCCCTTTCAGGTGGGGTTGGGATTCCAACCATTGGGTCCCATAGATGTTGCACTTACCCTTGCGGTCAGCTCGACCGACTCATCTCTTGCTCCAACTGAAGATGACAAAGACACCTAGTTCATTGAGCAGATCCAACACATCTACCAACAGGTTCATTCTACAGAAGTCTAATGACAAGTACAAGTAGTGCCATGATCAACATCGGGTGCCACATAAGTTTCAGGTGGGTGAAAAATTTTGGTTGCACTTGCAGAAAGAACTCCTTACAGGACCCCATCAGAAGCTTCACCCACTCCATTATGGGTCATACACCATCACCAAGGTTGTGGGGGATAATGATTTTGAGCTCAACATTCCTCATTTCCTTGTACTGCACCCAATGTTCAACGTGGATCTCCTTCGGTCTTATTTCCCACCATTATTGGACACCTCAAAAGTAGCAGAACAACTGGAACCAACAAAGATCAACCTTGGTTGCATACAATAGGAATCCAATGATCATATTGTGGAAACACAAATCAAGGTCACTCGACAACAAAGTATCCATCTTTATCAAGTCGTCAAAATAGGGCAGCCTCTGCACCAAGGCAAGTGGCTCACTCGAGGCCAAATTCAAAAGAAATTTCCTCATCTAATGGTGGAACTCAACGCAATGGAGACCATTGCTTCCTAAGGAGGGAGGATTGATCTAGGTGGATATTGGTGGCCACCCACCTTTTCCAACTCACTCAAAACCTTTTTCTGGCAATTTTGGTAATTTACTATTTTTAGCAATTTTTTAGGTCCTAAACTTTTGGAGCCGTTTGAGGCCCTAAACGACGTTTTTTCGGAAAATGGGGAGAACCATGGAATTTCCTTCAATGTTTCTCACAAAAAAAATGTATTCCTTGGATAGATATTTCTAATGAGTTATTGAGGGCATCAAACGGAGATCGCATGCAAACGTTACAACCCAAGGAAGTTGATGTACTGACTTACCCAAACGAGGCCCACATGACTTTTGGTGCTTCATCTCCTAGGGTTAGGTTTTTGGATGTATAGGGTTTTTAACATTCCTCTTTATTGTAAAAATTCCTTCAGAGCCTCATTGTAACCATATTCTTGCGAATGAGCGCATCCATCACATCCCTTCTCAGAGATAAACCACCACCATTCTAGCAAGCTTGTTTTACACTGCATTTTACAGTTTCAACTTATTTCCATATTGAATATAAAACCAGGTTTACCATATCTCTATTATTCTATGTTAAGCAGATGTTAATAATCTGTAGTCATTTCGTTTTTCTCATAAAATCTGGATCAAGTATCCATGTGTCATGCCACGTCAGCCCAATTGATTCCTTAGGATGACATGTCTTGCCATGTCTACATCCATGTTTCGTGCCACATCAACATAGTTTCCACATCAGCAAAGGGATGGTCAACCGTAGATGGTTGGGTTTCGATGATATTTGTGAACAATCTTGGTTGTCAGGGAAGATCGTGGATGGTCAATGGTCCATGTCTAGGCATTGACGATATTCATGGGAGACTTTTGATTGCAAAGAAAAATGAATGATGGTCGATGGTCGATGATCAAGTGTTAGAGAGATTTGTGGGAAGTTTTGGTTCACACAAGAAACCATCTGTCCTCGATCGTCGATCTCCAATAGAGAGTCAACCAATGATCCAAAATGCTTCTGATTTGATATCGACGATGCATATCACACCTAGAAAAACTTGTTCCATAGTTTCAACAACTAGAGCATATTAATTCGAATTGAGATGAAAATTTTGTGTTTTATGAAGAGGGGATATCTACGAAAGTGTCATAGAGGGATATTGTCCAATTCTACTTGGATTTGTGAGAAAATGCAAGTAGTGGTTTTTAAAGATCTAGGTCCAGATCATTGGAAGAGGTACAGATTGATCTGAAACTCTTGGATAGAGTCAAGAAAGAAGACACAAAAATAACCCATGAAGGGACTGAATAAATCATAAGGGGATTGGAATGTGGATGCTGAAATAGGCCAAAATACACTATTTTGTTCCACTTTTGGGGGATTTTTTATATTTTCAGAGGAGAAAAAGTGACCCTAGATGACAAAACTGAAAATTTTATATACTCAACATTTTATATACTCATTGATACAAACAAATTTGGTTTAATGAAGTTTTTCTAGAAGTGCACATATTGTGAGATAGCTAGTTTTTCTATACATTCCAAGTCTGGAAAAATGGGTGAAAAGGACAAAGTTGTAGATTTCATATTGTTGTGGTTTTTTCTTGGATCATCGTATTAAAATTTTGTGAGTTGATATGAATTTTATGTCATTATTATTAAATATTTCTCATATAAACATTTCTCTAGTTCCTAATATGTTTTCTATTGTAGTTGACAAAAGTTGACACTTTAATATTATTACACTAGTGGAGAAAATGCACAAAAAAGGTGAAAGTGGTTTTTTTTAGGAAGCCATAACTTTCAACTTAGAGATTGAAATGAGGCATGAGTATATTCATTGGAAATATTATTCAGAGGATAATAACATTGAATTGTTATAATTTGGAAAATGATGATACATTTCTTCATGAATTGAGTTGAGAAAGGACCTGTAGGATTGTTTGGAAAAAAAATTATAATACACATAATTCTAATAAAATGGTTGCTTTCACATTTTATAGAATTAGGGAGTATAAACATAGTAGCTAAAGATAATAATGCATATTCAAGAATGGAGGAAAGATAGGGAGCCTTCAGTCATGGCAAAGAAGCCAAAGGTCAAAATATCAGCGTTGGTAATGCAGAGATAAAATCAAATGGGCATAGGAGCATAGGGGAACAAGAAACATTAATAGAGACTATGAGAAGATTAAAAATAGAAGTGCAGAGTTACAAAGTATACAATGACAGGTTTATGAGAGAACAAAATTAGATAAATTCTCAAGTGATGCAAAGCCTAAAACAGTTACATAGGGAAGCAAAGAATGGATTAGACTTAAGGAAAGATGAAGAAGGAAGATATCATGAAAAAAGAGGCAACTAAAAAATATATGCTCATTCAAGAAGTGATAAAATAACTCATAGACGTCACTCACCACCTTACTCAATGAGGAAATTTTATCCATCTGAAGATTTCATGAGTAGTCCAGATGTGTCTCTTGTTAGGAACCAAAGAAGAAGGTGTGAATTAGACAATTTGCAAGGAGAGTTGAGGAATATTAAGCCGTCATCCTTTGATGGTGAAAGAGAAAGGGATGATGCGAAAGTAGGGCTTATTGGACTCGAGAGGTATTTTCAATTGCATAACTACTTCTCAAACCTAGAAGCCAAAATTTCCACTCACCATTTACATGGGAAAGATGCAAGCTTTATTTTAGAGCACTTCTATGAGAAGAAGATGCAAGATTTGTTTGAATTAGATATGGAATAATGAACATGAAATAATATGAGAAGAAGTTATTGGGATTGATAAAGTATGTAGGATTTATCAAAGATGAAAAAGTGAAGATATAGAGGTTTTTAAGTGGAATTCCATCATTTTATAAGGAAAATATTGAGTATGATGAGCCTAGGACTCCAACAGAAACCATAAAGAAGGATAAGTACCTGGATGATCAAGGAAAGGGAATAGAATTCATGCATAAATATTGGAAGGATAAGAAGAAGGAGAAATATAATTAGAGAAGGAATGGATTCAAACCTCCTTTCAATAGAAACAACCCTAACAAAAATCAACAAGACAAGTCTACTAAAGATGAATCCAAGAAAGAATATTCCTTAGGGAAAAGGGGAAGACCACCAATCCAATGTTGGGGTGAAAATAAAATAACCTATACAAGGATTTCGCTCACAGACGAGATAAATAAAAGATCATGCACAACTTCCAAGAGGCTACAATAGAAGAATACATGGGAAAGATATATGCAACCTTAGAATATCAACAATCCAGAGAACCAATCCAATATGATCAAAGTGGAAGGTGAGATCATTAGTCACCATGTTTCTATTTTAATTGATTCAGGAGAAAGTCATTATTACATTGATCCTAAAATAGTGGATAGATTACATTTGGAGAAAAGTAAGCTTGAAAAGTCAAGTTTGGCTCAACTAGCCACTGGAACCAAAAGAAGGATCAATGAGGTTGTTAGAGGTTGTCCAATAAATATTAATGGAGTAAATACAGTTGTTGATATGAATATCATCCCATGAGGATATTATGACATCCTAATTGTAATGTATTGGTTAGACCAACACCATGCTATCCTAGATTGTCATAACAATACATTTACATGTCTTGATGAAGAAGGAAAAAAAATCATTTTTAAAGGAATTCCAAGACCCATTTATATAAGGGCGATTTCAGCCTTACAGTTGAAGAAATGTTTTAGAAAAGGATGTCATTTTTATGTAGCTCATGTGGAAGAGTCAAAAAATAAAAAGGGCCAAAGACTTGAATATTTTTTGATACTACAAGAGATTGAAGATAATTCCAAGAAATACCAGGATTTCCACGAGAGAGGGAGATAGATTTTTCTATTGATTTAGTACCATGAAATTCCCCAGTATCAAAAATTGCTTACAGAATGAGTACACCAAAGTTAAAAGAATTAAAAATGCAGCTAGAAGAGTGGTTGAAGAAAGGGTACATACATCCAAGTGTTTCACCTTGGCGAGCATTATTACTCTTTGTCAAAAAGAAGGATGGAACATTGAGGTTGTGTATTGACTTTAGATAGTTGAATAAAGACACTGTGAAGAACAAATACCCTCTACCTAGAATTGATGACATGTTTGATCAGCTAAGAGGAGAAAAGTTATTTTCAAAGAAATACTTGAGATCCAGATACGATCAGCTAAGAATCAAGGAAGAAGACATCAATAACATAGCCTTCAGAACCATGTATGAACATTATGAGTTTGTAGTGGTGCCCTTTGGACTAACCAATGCATTGATTGTCTTTATGTTCTTAATGAATTGCGTATTCAAAATCTATATGGATAAGTCATTCATTTTTTTCTTGGATGACATACTTATTTATTCTAAGTTTGAGGAAGAGCATGAACATCACTTGAGGTTGGTGTTGCAAGTGTTGAGGGAACATCAACTTTATGCCAAGCTTAGTAATCATTCTTTTTACCAAGAAAAAATCCATTATTTGGGGAATATTATTTCAGGACAAGGTATAGCAGTGGATATATAAAAGATTGAAGCCATTAGAGGATGGCCAACACCCAGTAATGTTTCGGAAATCAGATATTTTATGGGATTAGTCGGATACTACATCAGTTTTATAGCAGGGTTCTCTAAGATTTCTCATCCCATCACTTATTTGAAAAAGAAGGGAAATAAATTTGAATGGACAGTTGAGTGTGAAGAGAACTTTAATTTTTTGAAACAATTTCTTACTAGTGCACCTATTTTAAATATTGCTGACCCAAATGAGAAGTTTTTGATATGTACAGATGCATGCAAGGAAGGACTTGGTGGATTTCTCACTCAAAATGGACATGTCATTGGTTATGAGTCCAGAAAAATCAAAGAACATGAGAGGAATTATGCCACAGATGATTTGGATCTTGCTTCCATAGTTCATGCATTGAATATGTGGAGGCATTATCTAATGGGAAAGAGATTTGAACTAAGGACAAACCATAGTGGTTTGAAATATCTTATTGAACAACCAACTTTGAATGCTAGGAAAAGAAGATGGCTGGAATTTTTAGGTGAGTATGACTTTGAAATCGAGCATATCAAGGGAAAATAAAATAAAGTTCTTGATGCACTCAGCAAAAGAGTACACCTCATGCATGCTACAATTGTTAGTATGCATCCGTTAGATTTAAAGAGAAGAATTTTAGATGTTGTTGTTACATATTAGCATTATCTACATGTAAAAGAAATTTTACAACATAAAATTAAAGAGTATGAGATTAAGGAAGATGGATTACTTATGCATAAGAATAGAATTTATGTTCCTAGTTCCAGAGAATATAGGAATTTAGTGTTAAAAAAATGCATAATGTTCCATATGTTGGACATCTTGGTTACCAAAAATCAATTGCAGCAGTAAGAATCCAATTATTTTGTCCATGAATGAAGAAGGATGTTGTTGATTAAATTTCCATATGTATGGAATGTCAAAGAGTAAAATTTGAGTATAGACACCCAACGAGTTTTATTCAATGATTTTCAATTCTAGAGAAGAAATGGGAAGTGGTAACCATTGATTTTATAACTAAATTTCCTAGGACAACAAGGAAACATGATTCCATAATGGTAGTTGTGGATAAATTGCCAAAGGGTGATCATTTTGTTCATGTGAAAATGAATCATACAACAACTGATATTGCATAAATTTACATGAGAGAAATTGCTACGTTACATGGGATACCTAAGGCAATTGCTTCAGACAGAGACACAAAGTTTACTTCAAATTAAAGGAGGGGTTTATTTAAAGGATTTAGTAGAAATATGAATTTTATCACAACATACCATCCACGGTTAGATGGGAAGACAGAGAGATTCAACCAAGTAATTGAAGACATGTTGAGAATGTATGTGATGGATAAACCATCTAAGTGGGAAGATTACTTGCATTTGGTTGAGTTTTCCTATAATAATGGGTATCAAGATTCATTGAATATGAGCCCATTTGAATCTTTGTATGGTAGAAAATTCAATACTCCAATGATTTGGGACAACCTAGCAGACATAGTAGTACTTGGGAGAGAATTGCTTAAGGACATGGATGACTGGATGGTTAGAATTAAGAATAATTTAAAGGTAGCTCAAGATAGATAGAAACGTTATGCAGATAAGAAAATGATATATAGAGCATATGAAGTGGGGGAGAATTTTCTTTTAAAAGTGAAGCTCATGAAGATCTCATTGAAGTTGGGTAGTTGTATAAAGCTAGAAACCAAATTGTGTGGTCCATTTGAGATCTTGGACATAATAGGTCCAGTTGTATACATGCTTGTATTTCCTACTTCCATGAATGTGCATAATGTATTTCATGTCTCTTTCCTGAAAAAGTATGTACATGATCCTAACCATGTTATTGATTGGAACTTGATTAAGGTAGAGCCAGAGGGAGACTTTTAGGTCTAGCCAGTGTGCATATTGGAAATAAAAATCAAAATGCTCCGGAATAGAGTTATAGAGATGGTAAAAGTTTTGTGGACCTTCTATGGTATTGAAGATGATACTTGGGAGAATGAACATGTCATGCGGGAAAAGTACCCACAAATTTTTGAATAAATTCTAAAATTGTTTATTTAGGTTTTGTATATGCAGTAAGGAAAGTGACAAAATAAGGGGGAGTGGAATGTAATACCTATATTTTGAGTCCCTATATTTGTTGGAGTTACTTCACACAAACCTGGGATTTATTTTTCCTAAGGTTTTTCCTATGTTTATTAGTGTTTATCCAGTCTCCAAAAGTTTATGGAGAATATTCCTCTAGGAGAATATTCTCTTCAGTTTTCACTTCATTTTGACTAGTTGAGTGGAGTCTAGATGTTGCATTGGTTTTGTCACCATGAAACATTAGGATCATCAATAGATAATGCGCATTAGACTTTATATCATAACCATACTAGTGCATTATCTATGATTCCATGATATCCTCCTCACTTCACTCTATTTCATTCAGTTAACTGAAGACTGGTAGACTAGTTAACTTAGCTAGGTGGCAGTTCACTCCTGTAACTACCCGAGAGACTAGACTAGGTGGAAGTTCACTCCCGTAACTATTGGTGTGTGTCCAAATCACTCTATACCACCACAATGGCACATTGGATTCACCTCCAATGCACATTGGTTGAGTTATACAGAGTATATCATGTGTAAATTATTCATTATTCATTACAGTTAATGAAAATGCTTCCATTGTTTCTCTCTTGCTTCTACTTTATCAATTTCTCTCTGCAAATGTGTGTGGTATTTTCTAGATAGATATATTATGTGTAGGTTCAAAAAATGTACATGGTATTATATCTGATGGACTGCTAATAAAAGCTACACCAAATTATTTTTGTAGGCACCAAAGATTGAAGACAACGGAAAAATGGAATTCCCAAAAGAATTCATTCTTACACCTTACAATTACTTTGCATGGAAGGAGAGAATAATCATTCATATATGAACAGGATGATTTTATAGGTTAACCTTGAATACAAATACAAAACCAGCATGAGCCATAGAAAAATCAAAGTATCCAAATCGAATGGATGAAGCATTCAAAACAATTTGTAGTCTCATCTCTTCTGATCTCCTTTTTCACATATATTCCTGTAAAATCCCCAATGAATCCTGGAACACCTTGGAAGGTATATCTATCAAAAAGTATGATATGAGGGGACACATGCTTGAGGTGAAATTTCTCATGTTGGATCCAAAAAGCTTCAACAATCTCCAATATTTCTTTACAAAATACAAGGATTTATTGTCACAACTCAAAGATTGTGGGGTTTATAAATCTAAGGAGGAGAAAGAAATGTTTATCACCATTCTCTCCAAACTTGGTATTTAATTATCCGTGTTCATATCCACATTCCATTCAGTAAAATTCACCTCTGTCACCACATAGAAGATGCCTTCTCTTGAGGAATTTATCGAATCCCTGATACAAGAGCAAACGAAGCTCATGAACATGGGAAAAAATAAAGGCACAAAGGTGCATGAACTTACTGTGCAATATGGAATACATCAATATCATAAATATAAATATAAATAAAAAAGGAAATCTCATGCTAATCTGGAAAATAAAGGGTACTCAAAACCCTTCACTGATGCCTCCAGATCCAAAGGTGGAAAGGGAAGAAAAGGGGAGAAGTGCATATACTTACATAAGGATTCCATATAAAATTCGCATGCATGCAGAAACAAATATATATAATGACTCAAATAATTCATAAAAATAATCTTGGAGATCACATCCCCAAGGGTGTCAAGAAGAAGAAGCTAGAAAATCAGAATCCTAAGAAAGGCAATTCTAGCCATGCTTTGATTTCCATCAAATCCTCTCCCGATGCTTGGATCGTAGCTTCAGGTGAATCACATCACATGCCTTCCACAAAAGCATTATGTCATTAATCGTATGCATGAAAGGGTCCTCATATTCTGATGGAGGACAACTCTCCAGCCGACACTGGTAAAGGAAGGATTGAGGTCACCAACAGAAGCTTCGAGAATGTCTTGCATGCTCCAAAATTTCCATCAATATTTTCTCCCTGTATCAGATGATGAATTCCAGCACCAGAAAGAAATTCATATTCACACCCAATGCAGTGGAAATCTATGACATGCAAACCAATTCTAGGTTTTCTACCGGTGAGTTAAATCATCAATCTAGATTGTATACATTTTTTGAATTTATTGAACCAGATTTTGCTTTACTGCATACCCATGTTGATGAAAGTAGTAGGATCTGGAACGAAAGGTTCGGGAATTTGAATTTCATATATATGCAACAGATTAGTAATTAAATATTGGTTGATGGTCTACCAGGCATCCATTTCTCCAAATGAATCTGTGAGAGATGTGTTCTTGGAAAACACCCTCAAGAGAAAATTGACAAAGGAAAGACTCAGAGAGCTTCCTCTCCTTTACATGTGATCCATAGTCACATCATGGATCCTTTTCCACATCCATCAATCAACAAAGCGAAGTTTGTTCTCATTTTTTTTTATGATTTCTCACATTTCACATGGATTTACTTTCTCAGGAAAAAATCAGAGGTCTTTCAACACCTCAAAGATTTCAAAGCCTTATTTGAGACACAATCAGGAAAGAAAATCAAACTCCTATGAACTAAAAATGGGGGAGAGTATGTCAATCATGATATCCAAAATATTTGTCATGAGACAGGGATTTAGTTGCAGCACACAATTCCCTATACTCCGCAGAAAAGCAAATTTGTTGAGCGGAAAAATAGATCTCTAAAATATATGGCATCTTGCATGCTACATGCAAAGTCACTACCACATAGACTATGGGTTGAAGAACTTAATTGTGCAACCTACATACAAAATAGATCTCCACATAGATATGTCAAGGATAAGACCCCCTATGAGGCTTGGAGCAACCTCAAACCAGAAGTGACCCACTTTTGTATTTTCAGTTCACGTGCATGGGCCCAAATTCCCTCTAAAAGGAGGAAGGCACTTGATCCACAAAGCACATATTGTATATTTGTTGGATACCCCGATGGTGTGAAGGGATACATACTTATTGATTTTTCCTAGGACCATATCATCATTGAGTGAAGTGTCCAATTTGAGGAAATTGTCTCGCATATACCTCAGCAGCCGCATCCAGACACCTTCATTCTTCCACCTGCTCAAGATGATGAGAATGCACATGTTGACTCTTCTTTGGACAAGATTTATGATTTAGAGGATTCATAGGATTTTGATACAGATTCATTACATTCATATGTAGAGTCATTGCATCCATATCCAGATGCAGAGCTAGAGAAGAGGCCCAAGTGGGCCCAGACTCCTCTTCAGGATGCAGGGGATCTTGTTGGAAATCCAGCCGATATTAGGAGAAATAAATCTGATTTCGAGGAGCGTCATATTGCACTCACTACCACTAAACCATTTCCCTCTAGGAATATTTTCTTGGTTCATTCTTCAAATCCACAGTCTTATGGTGAGGTTGCTAGAAATCCCTTTTGGGAATCTTCCATGCAGGAGGAGTACAACTCCCTCCTCGAGAACCAGACTTTGGATCTCGTTCCCCTTCCTTCTGGAAGGAAACTTGTTAGGTGAAGATGTGTATATAGGACCAAGAGAATAGAGGATGGACAGATTGGCAGATACAAAGGCGGGCTTGTTTCCAAAGGCTTTCAGAAGGTGCATGGCATTGACTATGATGAGACCTTCAGTCCAATAGAGAATATGGATTCCATAGGTTTGGCACTTTCCATTGTGGTGGCTAAGGGATGGGAAGTCCATTATATGGACATGAATATTGCATTTCTTCACGGTGATCTCTCTAAGAAAATCTATATGGAGTAGCCCCAGGTATTTATACAGTATTAATATTTGGTATGTCAACTGAAGAAGTCTCTTTATTGCCTCAAGCAAGATTTGAGGGCATGGTATGCCAAGATGGACTCCTATTTGTTGTCAGATAACTTTGTACATTGTAAATCAAACCCAAAATTCTAGATGCTCAGGATGGTTGATTCACTTCTACTCTTATTTATGTACATTGATGATTTGTTGATCACTGGTTGCTCGACTTCAGCGGTTGTTGCAGTCAAGAGTATTCTACATGACAGGTTTTTTATGAAAGACATGGGTCTACTACACTACTTCCTTGGACTCGATATCAGTCATGATGCATCAAGAATCAAACTGTCTCAGGCCAAATATGCTCGATATCCCCTTGAGAGATTTCACATGACAAACTGCAATTTTGCTCCTACTCCTTTACTATCATGAGTCAAACTTGAGGATGGCAGGGAAACTCCACTGGTTGAAAAAAAACTGTACAGAAAGATAGTCAGGATATTTTTGTATCTCACACACTCCAGACTAGACCTCTCCTATGCAGTTAGCGCAGTTTCCAGGTTCATGTAGGATCTGCATAAGATACATTGGAAGGATACAAATCATATCCTTTGATATGTACAGGGAACCATCACCTTTGGGATTCATTATGTAGAAAAATATACATTATATCTCATCGGTTTCACTGATTCTGACTAGAGTGGTGATAGCACTGATTGTAATTTCACATCTGGTTACTCACTCAGTCTTGGTTCTAGGCATACTTGTTGGTCGAGAAAGAAGAAGGTTGATATTACTCTTTCTTCAGCCGAGGAAGAGTAAAGAGGGGCAGTTAACATAGCCATTCAAGCTATGTGGATACAAAATTTTCTCATTGAGTTGGGCATTCAATTTCATTAGTCGATCATCATATGGTGTGACACCCAGAACACTCTGAAGTTCTGCAGAGATCCATTTTGGAGGCAACGGATGAAGCACATTGAGATCCACATGTACTACATCCGGGACTTATTACACAAGGGGATCATCGACCTACAGTTCTATCCTTCAATAGAACAGATGATCCAGGTGGATATCGGGGGCCACCCACCTTTTCCAAATGGCTCAAGACAGTTTTCTGGCCATTTTGGCAATTTACTATTTTTAGCAGGTTTTCACTTCCAGGGCCATTTTGAGGGCCTAAATGAAGTTTTTTCAATATAAAGGTTCTCAATGATTTTTGAAGGAATTATTGAGCCCCCAAAATGATTCTCCTTGACGATACCTTTCCAACGAGCTATCACACGCCTAAAACGGAGATCGTATGCAAAAGTTACGACCCTGGGAAGTTGATGCACCAACTTACCCAAACGGGGCCCACATGACTTTTGGCGCTTCATCTCCTAGGGTTAGGTTTTTGGATGTCTAGAACTTTTGGAATTCCCATTTATTGTAAAAGGGCCTTTAGAGCCTCATTGTAACCATCTTCTTGCGAATGCAAGTAGCCGTCACATCTCTTCTCAAAGATAAGCTACCACCATTCTAGCGAGTCTTTCACTCTGTATTTTTACAGTCTCTGTACATTTCTTTGATTAATAGAAATCGTGTATTACTGTATATCTGTGTTTATGGTTGCATCTCTG
>ML801567.1:248611-263696 GCA_009831015.1 Picea engelmannii | reverse complement strand
AAGACTAAGCATATACAGTTGAGGTACCACTTCATATGATCCGCCTTGGAAGATGGACAATTGAAGATGGAAAAGATACACACTAGCCAGAATCCTGCAGACATGTTAACAAAGGGAGTAACCAGGGAGAAACTGAGTTCTTGATCAGTTTCAGTTGGTCTTCATGAATGAAGATGAATATGAGAAATTTTCCAAGTCTAAGAAGGTTCAGAGTCCAGCATATACAACAGCGGTGGAATTGTTGAGATCAGTCTCCAAGTGGGAGATTGTTGGTTGTGGAGCCTGATTATCTTCCTGATTCAGAGGTCCTTGATTTCAGTCGTGTTTATACCCCATGAAGTATTTACACCCCAGAAGTATGTACACTCTTCTACACGGGGGAGTGAAGAGGGGGGGTACCCCCTCTGCGGGGTCCGGGGGCAAGAGGGGGTTCGGGGGCGAAGCCCCCGAAGAAAAAATTGCCTTATAAAAGTATATTGTAATTTCATTATAAATCTGGATTGTTCATTATAAGGTCGTAGATCTAACGGTAGAGATTATGTTAGGGTTTTTTGCCCTAGAAGGCAACCCTCTTTTATGAGGGAAATGTATCGCGGCTATGATTGATAATGAATATTGTATTCTGAGAGAGGAGACTGTGAGAGAAAGAAGAGGAAGTTACAACGGGTTTTGCTGTAGGTTGTATCCCTTCATTTGTTGGATAATAATAAAGGAAGGACTTGGAAATTTCTCTGGTGGACGTAGCCCACACTGGGTGAACCACGTAAATCTGTGTCTCTCTTGTATTGTGTTTCTTCTATGTTTTGTTTCTGCATTTGTTTTATTTTATTGCTCCACGGTCCTGTTTTTTCTAACATATACATCATCCTTTCAGCTTCATCCAAGATTCTTTGTGCCTCATACCTGTCCACTATCTGCTCTACACCTTCCTGTTGAACTTGTGCCATCGTTGTTGGCCTGAACATTTGTTCTAGAAAGTCCAATTGCTCATCCCCAGGAAGGGTCATGAACCTGACCGGGTCTACTTTTTCTTTCCTCCACAAAAATTCATCCCATATCAAAGCATTCTCTCTAAATATTTCATCCTTTAAATCATCATGTGGGTAAGTGATCCAAAAATGAAAGGAATTAATAAAAAATTGACATTAACTTGATGCTCATGAATGATTAAATATTTGAGCCATAATTAACCATGTTTCAAATAAGAGAAGATAACAATAATAAGAAAGAGAAATAGACACAGACAACTTCTTAACGAAGTTCACCAATGTGTGACTACGTCTTTGGGCTTGTTTCCAAGTGGAGGAACTCTTTATTGATATTTAAATTCTCAAGTTATCTTTAAAATGGCTCTTTGTTGTTAAAAAAAGTCTTATGATCTCGTGTACAATATCTCCTTGTGCATATGCACACATGCCTCGATGATCTCCTCTCAAAACATGACTCAATGACCCTCAAAACATGAGAAATGGGCCATTAACTCAAACTCTTATTTACCTTCCATGCATATAAAGTACCCCCTCAAGATCAATAAACCTGGTTTATATACTTTTTAGGATAATTTAGGGAAAATCAACTTCCCACAAATATTTGGCCTCTTTTTTTTTATCAAATCCCCCTCCAAATGGCCAAGAAATCTCCAAAAATGCCCAATCTGGGCCAAAACTATAGCAAAAAGATCCAGTTTGCTACAAAAATAAGAAAAAGTCCATCATGCCTTGGCACGAGACCCTTTTACATAGTCACATGGGTCATATGGCCAAGCTCCATCCCCCTAGGGTTTTCGCATTGGCCCCTCCTCCGTAAGCTCCTGGATTCCTGACGTGTGTATAGTGTTATCACCTTAACAATTTTCATATCGGGATCTAAAATTTTTGGAAATTTAGCGAAATGATATACCACAGTAGAGGTGTGATAGTTGAGGGGGTAGGGCTATATCCCATGGCATATAGACAAATACAGTAGAGGAGAGAGTGGATTAGCTCGGCGGGCCATCGATTTTGAAGAATCCCATATCCATGGTTGAGGCCCACATCGGGCCAACAAATAGAACGAAACTTAATTTCACAAAGGAAGACCAGGGAAAACCATTATTTTTTTTATGGGGAACATGTGGCGCTCTTACAAATGCATCAAGGAAGACAACGGATTGCCCGAAAACACTTTTCCCATGGCCCTGATGTCACATGGTTTAAAATGTCACATCAATAACTCATGGGAAGGATGGAAATTGGTCAAATCACCCCACATCACTGGTCTAAGTGCTTTCCCAGATGGCATATCAAAAGGATTTCGTCACATAACTAACTTGAAGCTCATCATTCGAAATGGATTGATGAAGCGTGGAAAACCAACGTACTATGACAATAATTCATGATTGAAATGCAAAGACTATCAAATCTCAGATATGAATCGTTTTATCCTACTCTGGGAAATTGCCATCTTATGCATACGAAAAACAAGATCGACCTGTGTTGATTTCCCGAGTCCTGTAAATTCAAAGGGTGGAAAAATTGCAATATCTGCAAAGTCTTAAAGGTATGTATAACACTCATCAAATGGTGTCTAGCGCAACTAGGTTCTCAACTAATGTGCCAAGCTGGTCAATAAGTAAGAAAGAAAGATGGGTCTTGCAGATACTGGAAACTAAATTTCATACCGAAACTGCAACTAAGACAGATTCAGGGGTCATATTAAACCCCGTTATGAGGGATCTCGTCATAAATAAGCATACGCACAACACTTACAATCCATCTACAAAGAGTTAAAGCAGCAAAAGGTGGAAGACAGAGGCCAAAACCGAGATGATAGATATCATTGGAGAAAATATCGCTTGGTTGAGTACCCTGGAGGAGGAAATTTCCAAGCTGAGGTAAATCCTCAGGTAAATTTAGGTGCATTTCATAAATTTTTCGACATATGGTAGCTTAAGAAAAGGGACTCCTAATATGACAGACCTGTTACTAACGGTCCATTTACATAGGATAATTGTTCTTCCTTTTTTGTAACTTGTATCTATTTTAGAATTATGACGAAGTCGGAATGTTTTAAATTCCACGAGAAAATCCTCTATATATGTTTGGTCTCAAAGGTATAGAAGGCATGGAGAAAAGAGGAGTCTTCCCTCTGTGCAGGAAAACTTTGTAAATCTTTGGGGATGGAATGAATACATGAATGCAAAGGAAAATTTTGGACTTTTTTACGAAAAGATTCTAACTGGTGGTGTTATGAGTCTCGTTTTCTCTCATAGTGCGTGATTCCTAACATTTTGCATTTGATTTTTTCTTTCCTCTATCTAAATTGAGAAATTAAAAGTCTAGAATTCATTATTCAATTCTCTTGGCTTGGTGATTTAGACTATGTTCATCTCTTCTAAACCATTTCATAATTCATTACTATAATGCTCTAATAATAGTTGTGTTTCTTTTCTTCTAATACCACCTAAATTTTCAAGTATAAACTCAGAAGTCACTTCCTCATTTATCCTTTTCCTCTTGATTGTTTTCATGATTTGGCAATGCATCCTGCATTCCTGACCCCATAGCCCAAAGGTCATCTTCAACTCTTCAACAATTTTATTAAAAACCCCCAAAACAGACCAAATCTAACCACCGATTTCCATAGATATATCAAGTGACATGAGAGAACCCTCTCTGATTTGAGCAGGCTAGTGCCTCATCTCTAAATCTGGTTGAAACAATTACCTCTGTTGTTTTTCTATTCAACCAGACAGAATTATAGAGTGCTAACATTTTGGCATTGTTGTCAGGGAACGAATTTGAAAATTTTTCCCTGGGAAGAATGACATGGTTGAGTTCTAAGGTCTGAGAGCAGGAGACACTTAGGCACATATTGGTTGTATTCCTTCTCTAGTGACTCCACGCTAGTTTGAAGGTGACTCCACTGATAAAAGAATCCTAAATTTCCAAAAGGAAACTCGATTCTCAATGCTTCAAGCGCAAGACGGAGGCTTCATTGAAAGATGAGACCCCTTTACAGGGGCGAGGAAAAGCATCATGAAGAAAAACATGTACTCAAATGGGACCTCTTCCAAAGCATTTTACTTTTCATTTTAAGTTGCCTCTGCTCCTTCCTTTAACATCCCAAATGAATTTTCCTTTACCTATTGTATTTTAATGATGATCATGAAAGACTTGCAATTATATTTCCTCCTCTCTACGTTGCACATGCATACCCTCACCTTGTCGCTAGTTCTGATAAAAAGTTTTCGCCTGGGCCACGCAATGACAATGACCAAGTTGATGAATCCCTTGAGACCCAGGCCGATGTTTCTTCCACATTTCTTGGTCCAACATCCCCCAAGGCCTGACATAGATATATACCCTTAAAGCTACCCCAAACCCTTCATGATTTCCCTCCAAATTACTATGAGTATCTACCTATGTTTGACGGAGAATCTGATATCATCTCGACTGAAAAGCACATTCAAGGGTTTGGGAATTTTGTAGATTTATTTGAGATTGACCATGATGATGTGTGTATGAGATTTTTCTCTCAATACTTGAAAGGAGACACCAAACACTGGTTCAAACATTTACATCCATAAACCATCAGCTCATGGGTGGAATTGAAGAAGGTATTTTTAAAGTTTTGGGGCAAGGAAAAATCCTTAGAGTTGCAACTCACTGAGTTTTATGCCTTGAAAAGACACAAAAATGAAGCTATTTCTATATACAATAGAAATTTCTCTAGCGTCTATTATAATTTGTACGAAGAAATTCAACCCTCTGAAGTTGCTGCCATGCTCCATTATGCAACTACTCTTCATCCATATTTTTCTTTTCTCTTGATGGAAAGAAGACATGAGTACTTACAACAAATGTTTAGTGATGCTCAGGACATTCAACACAACATCCAAGCATGTAAACAAATCTAGAATGAGGGGTTGAATGCTCAAGAACATGAAAGTAAATATGAACAGAAAATAGTTGATTGGAATCTTGAGCATAGAATTGATGATATCATAAGTCCTCTTGAAGTTTCCAATGCTAATAATTTTGCAAAGAATTATATTCCACTTGTTGAAATAAGAGATGTTGATTTAGCTTCTGATCCATCCCATGATAAATAGTGGGGTTATGGTTTTATGTATTCATTTGTAGAAAGTCAAGAAGATGAATTTGCAAATCAGTTTGTTGAAGAACAGGTTAACATTCCAAGGTTGTTCTTGTTAGATGACATTGCATATGTTGCTTATTTACCTATATATGATGAATATGAGGATGATTGTGATGGTGACTCCTTAAAACAACCAACTGCATGTTCCCTATCAGAAATATTTTTTCAGTAGTATAGTGAAATGACTCAACCTACATATCACAGTTGCAGAGGAAAGGATATCGGATCAGTTGAAGGAGATTCTCCTCTATGTTTTGTTGCATTTAAGTTGTTGAAAGAGAACTCTAAAATCATCATTGAGGAAAATGAATCTGTGCTTATGCAAAACCACGCTAAATCAATGGAGCAGAATGACAAGATATCACAACACTCTTTTCATGTGCTTGAAGAACCTATTACTTGTGCTGAAATGCAACCATTTGTTAGGGATAAAATTGAATATGGTTTCAAATAAGGTGGGACAACCCTACCATTATTTTTTGCTTCTTTTGAATTATTGAAGAAAAATATTTGTAGTATCTCAGGTCAGGAATCCTCCAGGAATGAGAGGAGTGGTGATGATAATTCCATGGAAAATCACATAAAAGGTGATGTTAGCTCAGATTTGAAGTCTATGTTCATATATCATCATGAAAAGGAAGAAGAAGTTGCTCTAGAAAGTATTGTTCAAGGTCATTTTCTTTCTCCCGAAATCAATATAGATTTTCAACATGAAAAAGTGTTTCAAAGTGTTTTCTCTTCCCTTAAGAATGATGTGGTGGTTCAATTTTTAAACAACATAGACATGGATGAGGATTTTCAAATTGCATCTATGGAAACTTCCAGCAATGAACAAACAAATGACATAGATTTTCAGGAAAGAAACAAAATAGTGTATGCCACTTTTCATTCAGAAATACAGAAAAATAATGAAGAGGCAACGGTTTTATTTTATTCATTTGAAAATCATGGTTTTGAAAATGCATCCATGGGAACTCTAGACTGTGAAATAGTTCATGCTGTTATCTTTTCACATTTGCAAGAAGATTATGAGCGGGAACTTATTTCCATTCATTCATTTGAAAGTCAAAATGACAATGCTCAAGCAAATTTCTAGAAGTTTAATGAAAGCAAATTAGAATTGTTTGATGAACAAGAGGATGAACATAATATGGCTATCACATTTGAAGATGTTTAAGAATGTATGAATGTTTTTGTTGATATGCATGGAAGAGTAGAAAAACCTATTTCTTCCATTTCATTTGAAAATGTTCTCAAATCAAAAGAAATAGAGAAAGACAAGCAAACACTTATGAAAAATGATTGCCTTTTTGTTTTTGCTCATTAAGAAGAAATGAATTTTCATGGTCTCCAAGATTCTGTAGCCATCCTATTACAGTCATCATTGAAGGAAGAGTTTGTTTTATTCATGAATTCAAGTTTTGGATTCAACTTGTGTTTTCAGGTGCCATCTTTTACATTTGTCTTCCTGCTTAAAAAAGATGTGATGGGGGAAAAATCGGGAGGCCAATTGCTTGACTGGTTGCATTGGCACTTCAACATCACTTGATTGAGTATTTCATCTCAGCAGTTTTAGAATAGATAGGAGTGTGAAAATAAGCTTGTCGGTCAAACATTTTTCAGTTTGAGTTTTCTTGTACTAGATACAGTCAGTTTTCAATAATATACGTGAGTGTCCAGCATCCAGTCAGAAGCAGTTTGCAGAGCTTGGTTTTCAGCCGACACTAGTGACATAGTAGGAGAAGGGTACACAAATGTTTTGGGAGAAGCCCAATGGATCAGGCACCAGGTCTACAAGTTCTTTTCTACCTGATAGAGAGGATAACATCCCTAGTTGGAGCCAATGTTATCACCCTAACAATTTTCATATCGAGATCTAAAATTTTTGGAAATTTAGAGAAATTTTATACCACAGTAGAGGCATGATAGTTTATGGGGTAGGGATATATCCCATGACATATAGACAAATATAGTAGAGGCGAGAAGGGAGTAGCTCGAAAGATCGTCAATTTTGAAGAATCCCAGATCCACGGTTGAGGCCCACATCAAGCCAACAAATAACACGAAACTTAATTTCGCGAAGGAAAACCGGGGAAAACCATTATGGTTTTTATGGGGAACGTGTGGTTCTCTTACACATACATTGGGGTAGACAATGGATTTATCGAAACCACTTTTCCCATGGCCCCAATGTCACGTGGTTTAAAATGTCACATCAATAACTTGTGGGAAGGATGGCAGTTGGTCAAATCACCCCACATCATTGGTCCAGGTACTTTCCCAGATGATGTACCAAAAGGACGTTGTCACATAACTAACTAGAAGCTCATCATTTGAAATGGATTGATGAAGCGTGGAACACCAACATACTATGAGAGTAATTTGTGATTAAAATGCAAAGACTATCAAATATCATATATGAATCATTTTATCCTACTCTAGGAAATTGTCATCTTATGCATAAGAAAAACAAGATCGACCTGTATTGATTTCCTGAGTCCTCTAAATTCAAATGGTGGAAAAATCGTGGTCTCTGCAAAGTCTAAAAGGTATCGATAACATTCATCAAACAGTTTTTGGCGTGACTAGGTTCTCAACTAATGTGTCAAGCTAGTCAATAAGTAAGAAACAAAGATGGGTCTTATAGATACTAGAAACTAAATTTCATACCGAACCTGCAACTGAGACAGATTTGGGGGTCAGATTAAACTCCGTTATGAGGGATATTGTCATAAATGAGCATGTAGACAACACCTACAATCCATTTGCAAAGAGGAAAAGGAGTAAAAGGTGGAAGATGGAGGCCAAAACTAAGATGATAGAGAGTGTTGGAGAAACTCTCACTTGGTTGAGTACCCTGGAGGAGGAAATCACCAAGATGAGGTAAATCCTCAGGTAAATTTAGGTGCATTTCAGAAATTTTTGGATAGATGGTGGCTTAAGAAAAGGGAGTCCTGATATGACAGACCTATTACTAACAGTCCCTTTAAATAAGATAATTGTTCTTCCTTTTTTGTAACTTGTATCTATTTTAGAATTATGAGGAAGTCAGAACATTTTAAATTCCACGAGAAAATCCTCTATATATGTTTGGTCTCAAGGGTATAGAATGCATGGAAAAAAGAGGAGCCTGCCCTCTATGCAGGAAAACTTTGTAAATCTCTAGGGCTGGAATGAATACATGAATGCAAAGGCAGATTTTGGATTTTTTTACGAAATGATTCTAACTGGTGGTGTTATGAGTCTCATTTTCTCTCATAGTGTGTGATTCCTTTTATATTCATTTCATTTTTTCTTTCCTCTGTCTAAATTGAGAAATTAAAAGTACATAATTCATTATTCAATGCTCTCGGCTTGGTGATTTAGACTATGTTTATCTCTTCTAAACCATTTCAGAATTCATTACTATAATTCTCTTATACAAGTTGTGTGTTTCTTTTCTTTTGATACCACCTAAATTTTCAAGTATACAATCAGAAGTCACTTCCTCATTTAGCCTTTTCCTCTTGATTGTTTTCATGATTTGGCAATGCATCCTACATTCTTGACCCCATAGCCCAAAGGTCATCTTCAGTTCTTCAATAATTTTATTAAAAACCCAAAAAACAGACCAAATTTAGCCACCAATTTCCATATATCAAGTGACACGAGAGAGCCCTCTCTGAGTTGAGCAAGCTAGTGCCTCAGCTCTAAATATGGTTGAAACAATTACCTCTGTCATTTTTCTATTCATCCAGACAGAATTTACAGAGTGCTAACACAGAGGACCTATGACCGATCGGACGGGATAAGCCTGCTGTCGATTGACCCTCTTGGTGGTTATGCTTCAAATCATATGTGATGTAGGAGCATCACAAGCAAGCAAAGTGAAGTACAGGTGGATACACAACAACGCGCATTTTGAAGATGTTTTGAATTTGAAAAGATGAGACATTAATGTGATATTTGGAAAAGATACATTTGCTTTTATGGTTTGGAGATTGTAACATAGATCTTGAGCGGTTTCTCTCATATTTAGATTGTAACCATTTAATGTAATAAATGTAAGGTAGATGTAGGATTTCATTCAATTTGATAGCTTAGAGTTGTAGGAGGGAAAACTCTAGAAAGATCCCTCGTATGTATTTTAATGTATCATTATTCTGAATTGTAAGAGTTGAGATGTAGAGGAAGAGAATAGGAGAGAAGAGAAGAACAAAGGTTGTATAAGTTTTGTAAGTAGATAGTTATTACTATAGAACCCATTTACAAAATCACTTGAGTTAATATAAGAATGCTTTGACTCAATTTCATGGTGTTGTGATGAATATTGTTTGCATCTATTGAATGGTATGTTTACAATTTGATTGTATACTCTGTTATGAATTTGTTTCAATGTTGTGTACGTGTATGATTTCATGTTGAATGTATGAAGTTTGTAAGAGGGAGAGTATGCATTTCAATTGTTTCTCTTCCTTAGAATTCCTGCAAGGAGTGCATTAACAAGTTTTTCGCTTTACCTCAGAAAAGCTCAGGGGAGATACCATTGTTCTCATACTAGTAGAAGTGCAGTTATAGTACAGATTCGTGCAAGGTGTGTGCAGGCAGGTTGAAGTCTTAGAATTTTCCAACCCAATGAGTGGTTGAATAACTACTGTCGCAAGGAGTGCACAGAGTTGGAGAGTTCAGATAATCAGTGATTATCATGAAGGTCGCAAGGAGTGCGAGTAGAATTCCTTTGAATCCTTGAGTTGCAGCCATAATCAAGCTTAGGAGGGATAAAGTCTTGGAAATTTCAAGAGAAGGATGAGGGTTGCAAGAACCTCGTAGAAACCAAGCTCAGGAGGAAGAATGCCAAGTTATTTGGCTAGGAGTATTTGAGAACTCGAACGAACGGTTGAATTTTTTTTAGGGTGACACATCGATTTTTCGTGGACTGTTGGATCCAGTGGATCAGCGGAGAGGTTAAGGCTGAGTATATTTCAACACTCACAATATCAAGAGAGTTAGTAGCCATTAGATATGAATCAATGAGATTTTTTGGTTTGGGTGCTTTGAATTTCATCATTTCGGAGGTCGGAAGTGTGGAGGAAATCATTTTCGGGAATCCCTGATACGCGAAGTCCCGACATGATTTGGACCATTAGATTATGGAAATTTTAGGACCATTGATCTGTAGCAAAGAATTCATGAGTTTGGACTTTAGGAAAAGGGAGGAGAGTCGCATCGTGAACTCACGAGTCGCAAAATCCCGACAAGTTCGGAGGTGGACCCGAGGACTTGATTGAGGTCATATGGTTGAGGCATAAGGGAGGAGGTAAGGACCCATTAGCCCTTTTCGGGGTTTCGGGAATGGATTCAAAGGGACTCACAACAGAAATCGTGAAGTCGCGAAATCCAAAACACCTTTTTGGGTCAAGTCAGTGGTCACGTCGAGTGGTCACATGGAGTGGAGGTTCGCACCTAGTGCTTGTTCGCATAGGCGTAACTTCTAAAAAGGACCTATGGTTTTATTTGTATTGAAGGTTCTGGTGGGAAATAAAGAGCCATTTAGGCTCAGGGAAATAGAAATATCCAAATACTAGGAGGTCACATAGAACCTGTTGAGCTAGGGGTTTTGCATCAGGTGGTATCAGAGCTTAGTTAACAACTTTTGTTTTCTATAGAGGAAAGATATAGGACAGTTGTAATTTGAATTTGCACGAAAATATTGAAATAATGCTGCCAAGAAGACGTCAAGATAGACCTATGCCCGATCTAGCCGTGGAAAGGGAAATGAGATAAATTCATGCTCGATTGGATGCCTATGGAGACAAAACAGATACGAACAACTGATACTAGAGATATTAGTGAGGTTGAAAGACAAAATGAAGCTGGAGCCGAAGAAGAAGTTGTAGTCGAAGATGCTGCAGAGGAACATCTATTCAAATTTGTTGCAAGAATAGGGGCCAAAGAAAAAATGGAAATCCCAATGTATGAAGGCAACCTAGATGTTGAGGATATGCTAGATTGGTTTAGAGCTCTAGATAAATACTTCGACTATGAGGATATCGAAGAAGATAAGAAAGTAAAACATGTTGTCACTAGACTAAAAGACAATGCAACACTATGGTGGGATGAATTGCAGGATGAAAAGCATTACAAAGGAAAACAAAGAATTAAAAGATGGGATAGGATGGTCGCAAATATGAAAGCCAAGTTTATACCTAGATATTACCAAATTAATTCGTTTCTAAAAATGCAGAATTTGAGGCAAAAAGGGATGACAATGAAGGAATACACTGAAGAATTTTATAGACTCAACATCAGAGTTGGTCACCACGAGAGTGATGATGAAAATTTCTCCAGATACATGAATGGCTTGAGATATGAAATTCAAGATGAGATGAGCATGGTGACAATCAGGAATGTAGAAGATTCTTATCAAATTGCTTCAAAGGAAGAGGTAAAATTGGCCCGAAAGAAAGGTCAAAGAGGCAGAGGTAGAATTCAGAGAAGAGGCAAAGCAATTTCCCAGGATAGAGTATAGAAGCCCAAGGATGAAGAAAAGAAACCTCGTAACCACCCATAAAGAGGAGGAAGCTCACAAGAAGGATAGTATGTCAATAGGAAAACTTTTCATCGATCCAGAGGAAGAGGAAGAGGCAAAGGTGGTGAAATAAAGTGTTTTGTCTGTGGAATGATAGGACACAAATATTTTGAATGTCCCGATAGAAAAAGAGATAGAGGAGGTGAAGCTCACATTTTAGAAGAACAAAAGAGAAATGTTGAGGAAAAATATGCATAAGACAGAAGATCCTTAATGATGAGGAAAATTCTCTTGAAGCAAGAGAAAGAGATAGAGAATCCAGTCCAAACGAACAGTTTGTTCAGAACTGCTTTCAAGACCAACGATACGGTATGAAAGGTAATTGTGGACAGTGTAAGTACAGATAATCTAGTATCCACAGAAATGGTGGAGAAGCTGGAATTGGAGACAGTTTCACATCCAAGCCCATACAAGGTTTCGTGGTTGCAGAAAGGACATCATGTAACAGTCACTAAACAATGTTTAGTTGAATTTAATATAGGGGGATATAGGGATGATATTTTATGTGATGTTATTCCCATGGATGTCTATCATATTTTGTTGGGGAGACTGTGGCAATATGACAGGAATTTTATTCATGACAGAAGAAAGAACACATACATCTTGGAGAAGAATGGTAGAACACATATGTTTCTACCAATTGACGAAAAGAAGGTGAAATAAGAAACAAGCAATACTATACTTCTCATGAGTGGGAAGGAAATTCTGAATGAATTTAAGAAAGATGAATAAATGTAGTTTGTTGTGGTGAGAAAACCTAGAGTCATCTTGACCAATACCTCGATGGATGATCTATTTGAGGAATTTCAAGAAATGCTAGAGAATTTTGCTAATATAGTGGTGGACAATTTACCTTCTTTGTTTCCGCCCAACAGAAGTATAAGCCATCACATTTACCTTATACCAGGAGAGATTGCTCCAAACAAAGCAGTGTACAGATTGACGTTGCAGGAGAATGAATAAGTCAAGAAGGAATTCGAAGATTTGATGGACAAATGATTGATTAGGGAAAGCTTGAGTCCATGTGTTGTACCAACAATGTTAAGTCCAAAGAAGGATGGTGGATGGAGAATGTGTACAAAGTCGAGGGCTATAAATAGAATCACCATAAGTTATAGATTTCCTTTACCGAGGAGGGATGACTTGATGGATTGCTTGAGTGGAGCAAGGTTTTTTTCAAAAATTGATTTGAAAAGAGGATATAATTAGATTAGAATGAGGGAAGGTGATAAATGGAAGACAAAATTGAAGATGAATGAAGGGTTGTATGAATGGATTGTCATGACGTTTGGTTTGACGAATGCACCAATTACTTTTATGAGATTAATGAATGAAGTCTTGAAGGATTTCAATGGAAAATGTGTAATTGTGTATCTTGATGATATATTGATCTTCAGTAAGACTGAGGAAGAACATTTGAGACACCTAACTCCAGTGATGAGGAGGTTGCAGCAAGAGAATTTGCTGATAAATCTAAATAATTCACCTTTCATGAAGAAATAAATCATTTATTTGGGGTTCTTGATCTTTTCGAATGAGTTGAAGATGGATCCTAAGAAGGTAAAAGCAATCAAAGAATGGTTGTCACCAAGGAATATCTTTGAAGTTAGAAGATTCCATGGATTAGCTAGTTTTTACAAGAAGTTAGTCAGAAATTTTAGTGGAATTAGTGCATCAATGATGGACACGGTCAATAAAAGAAATAAATCTTTTCATTAGAAAGAGGAAACAGAGAAAAGTTTCAAGTTGTTGAAAGAGAGTATAACTAGACAACCAATTTTGGTTTTTCCAGATTTCAGTAAAACATTTCAAGTGAGATGTGATGCAAGTGGATTTATGATTGGGGCAGTCTTAAGTCAAGACAATAGGCCAATTTATACTTCAGTGAGAAGTTGAATGATGCCAAGATGAAATATTCCATGTATGATAAAGAGTTTTATGCGGTCATACAAGCGTTGAAAAAATGGAGGCAATACTTGGTTCCGAAAGAGTTTGTTTTGTATAGCGACAACCATGCCTTACAGTTTATAACCAGATAGGAGAAACTGAGCCAGAAACATGCAAAATGGGTTGAGTTTATGGAGAAATTTACTTTTATTATAAAGCACATTTCTAGAAATGCTAATAAGGTTATTGATGCATTGAGCAGGAAATGTTTGATTCTACAGGAGTTTTGTGTGAAGACCTTAGGTTTTGATAGCCTTAAGGATATGTACAGAGATTACTTAGATTTCAAGGATTCTTATGAAGCATGTGAGAATCCTATTCTGAGAGATAGAAGCCAATGGGTTGAATATTTTATCTAGGATGGATTATTATTCAAAGGAAATCAATTGTGTATCCTGAAGAGTTCTATGAGAGAAAACCTTTTGAAGGAAAATCATAGTGGAGGATTGGTTGTACATTTCGTCCATGAAAAATAATTTGCACAACTAAATAGTTTGTATTATTGGCCATGGATGAGGATGAATTTCAAGAAGTTTGTGAACAGATGTAGAATTTTCCAGCATGCGAAGGGGAAAAGACATAATAGAGGATTGTATCAACCATTTGCAGTACCAGAGAGGTTGTGGGATGCGGTAAGCATGGATTTTTTGTTACGAATGCCGAGGACATAGAGAGCTTGTGATTCCATATTCGTGGTAGTCGATAGATTCTCAAAAAATGGCACATTTTAGTCCATGTCATAAAAACAGTGATGCAACACACATTGAAAATCATTTTTTCAAAGAAGTTGTTCGAATTCATGGTTTACCCAAGAGTATTGTTTCATATCGAGACACCAAATTTGTTGGTCATTTCTAGAGGACACTACGGAAAAATTTGAGGATGAATTTATCTTTTAGCTCAGCATATCACCCTCGGATGTATGGACAAATTGACATACTAAATCGAAGCTTGGGAGACTTGTTGAGGATTTTAGTAGCTGAACATCATAGCCAGTAGGATCAAATTATGTCGCAAGCGAAATTTGCATATAATGACTCACCTAACCGAAGCACATGACAGATCCCATTCCAGATAATGTATGGAATGCAGCCAAAGGGAGTATCTGAGTTGAGAGACTTAAACTATAATGAGTTCAGAAGTGTTGGAGCAGAAAACTTTGGAGCAGAGATGCAAGAGATCCAACCAAGAATACTGTAAGGTATCTAGAGAGGTAGTGGGGGGGCCTAGAGGGCCTATAGTAATAATAGTGGAGCAAGCGTTGAGGAAAACGCTTTCATAAGGGGGGTGGAATGTAAGGTATCTAGAGAGGTAGTGGGGGGGCCCAGAGGGCCCATAGTGATAATAGTGGAGGTCATTCAATGTAAGGTGGACTAGGTCCACTATATTATTAAATAAGGCCCACTATGGTAGTTAGATATAATAAATGGG
>ML801567.1:234512-248405 GCA_009831015.1 Picea engelmannii | reverse complement strand
TGTATTTGGAGCGGTAGCTCAATAGGAGGATGCCCCCTCGAAGAGGCAAGTGAACAGGAGAGGATCCCTTCCATAATATGATCCATTGTATGGTGTTGCCCTACCTCAAGGGTTTCTATAATAAAGTTGTGGTTTTCTATATGATTTCATATATCTTGTGTGGTGATTTTGTTCAGAAATCTTTGGATCTATTGTGGTGTTTTTGTATTCAGCATTTGTTTCTTAACAAATACAAGCAAAAAGAACATCAGCACTGAAGAGAGCTTCAATTTGAAGTGGGATATTTGGTCTTAGTGCATCTAAGAAAAAAAATATTCCCAAGGGGAACGTATAACAAGCTTAAGATGAAAAAGATAGGTCCATGTAAGATTCTGAGAAAATTTGAGGAAAATGCTTATGAGATAGAATTTCCAGATGATGTGGGCATATCACCCATATTCAACATATTCGATCTGTATCCTTACAGAGAAGATGAAGAATATGGAGAAGCAACTCAGAAGGAATTCTCGTGGGTCAAACAACTTCCTGTAGCTGAAAAGCCGCAGATGGAAAATATCATTGATCAGAGAGTTAGCAAGAACACCTGGAGAAAGACATATTTTGAATACTTGGTGAAGTGGAAGGGACACCCGATTGAATATGCCAGTTGGGAAGGTGAAGCAGAGATCCAAAAACATGGACATATGGTGCAGGAGCTCATGGATAGGAGCCCATGAATTTTTCAGCCAGAGTAGTATGATGTGACAACATCGCAAGCAAGCAAAGCGGAGGACAGCTAGATACGCACCAACACACATTTTTATGACATTTTAAATCAAATTAAAGCTTACATCTGGAAAATTAAATCCTACATCTAGAAAATCAAATTAAATCCTACATCTTGAAAAGATGAGACATTAATTAAAGCCTACATCTGGAAAATTAAAGCCCACATCTGGAAAATCAAATTAAAGCCTACATTTGGAAAATCAAATTAAACCCTACATATTGAAAAGATGAGACATTAATGTGATATCTGGAAAAGATACATTTGCTTTTATGGTTTGGATATTGTAACGCAGATCTTGAGCGATTTCTCTCATCTATCGGTTGTAACCATTTAATGTAATAAATGTAAGGTATATGTAGGCTTTACTTTGATTTGATAACTTAGAGCTATAGGAGGGAAAACTCTAGAAATCTCCCTCATATATATTGTAATGTATCATTATTCTCAATTGTAAGAGTAGAGATGTAGAGCAAGAGAATAAGAGAACAGAGAAGAATAGAGACTATAGAATTTGTGTAAGAATATAGTTTTTACTATAGAACCCATGTATAGAAGAACTTGAGTTAATATAAGAATTATTTGACTCAATTTCATGGTGTTGTGATGAATATTGTTTGCATCTATTGAATGGTATGTTTACATTTTTCTTGTATACTCTGTTATGCATTTGTTTCAATGTTGTGTATGTGTATGATTTAATGTTGAATGTATGAATTCTGTAAGAGGGAGAGTATGAGTTTCAATTGTTTCTCTTCCTGAGAATTCCTGCAAGGAGTGTAGTGGAAGTCTGCAAGGAGTGCGTTGACAAGTTCTGGGTTTACCTCAGAAAAGATCAGGTGACATATCGTTGTTCTCATACTAGTAGAAGTGCATTTATAGTACAAAGTCATGCAAGGTGTGCATAGGCAAGTTGAATTCTTAGACTTTTCCAACCTAGTGAGTGGTTGAAGAGATATTGTCACAAGGAGTGTGCAGAGTTGGAGAGTTCAAATATCAGTGATTATCGTGAAGGTCGCAAGGAGTGCGAGTAGAATTCCTTGGAATCCTTGGGTTGCATCCAGAATCAAGCTTAGGAGGTATAAAGTCTTGCAAAGTTCAAGGGAAGGATGAGGGTCATAGGCACCTCGTAGAAACCAAGCTCAGGAGGAAGAATGACAAGTTATTTGGCCAGGAGTCTTTGAGAACTTGAATAGATGGCTGAATTTTGTGGAGGGAGAAACACTGATTTTTCATGGACCGTTGGATCCAGTGGATCAATAGAGAGGTTAAGGTTGAGTGTCTTTTAACACTCACAAGCTCAAGAGAGGTAGTAGCTGTTAGATCTGAATCAATGAGAGCCGTTGGTTTCGGTGCATTGAATTTCATCATTTTGGAGGTCGGAAGTGTGAAGGAAATCATTTTCGGGAATCCTTGATATGCGAAGTCCCAACACAATCTGGACCGTTATATCGTGGAAAGTTCAATACCGTTGATCTGTAGTAAAGAATTCGTGAGTTCAGACTTCAGGAAAAGGGAAGAGAGTCGCATCGTGAACTCATGAGTCGTGAAATATTGACGCGTTCGGAGGAGGACCCTGGGACTTGACTGAGGTCATATGGTTGAGTCATAAGGGAGGATTTAAGGACCCATTATCCTTTTTCAGGGTTTCTGGAATCGAAGGAGTCAAAGAGACTCACAAAATAAATCGTGAAGTCGAGAAATATGAAACACCTTTTCGTCTCAAGTCAGTGGTCACGCCGAGTGGAGGTTCGTGCCTAGTGCTTGTTCATGCAGGCGTAACTTCTAAAAAGGACATGTGGTTTTATTTGTATTGAAGTTTTCAGTGGGAACTAAAGAGCCACTTCATCTCAGGGAAATAGAAAGATCCAAATACCGGGAGGTCACGCAGAACCTGCTGAGGTAGGGGTGTTGCACCAATATGGTTAAAGGTGGATTATTCAGTAGACCCCCCATGCCTTAACTCTGTTGAACCATGTGTAGCGTCGAGCATTGAGTGATGGGCGTATGGATGCACATGTAACCGGGGTTGAGGATAAACCCTAGACCTTTCCTCCTACACCCAGACCCTTATGTAAGTTTAAATAGATTAACACACCATCGTTTAATAAGCACCACTACAGGTGAGTTGGTAACCTAGCCTACCCAAAGTGCTTCCCCCATGTCATAGGTCACATGGTCGATTTTAGGGAAGTCAAATAACTTTTACCAGAGTCAACAAATGATGGGTTTCCATGTGGAAGCCCATGTCTGGGCCACGTGGCACCATTTAACTTGCCCGCGATGGTGAAACTTGTCAAATGCTGAATGGTCCACACCTGCCACACTACCCAGTTAGCATACCCATCCTATACCATGTCACTGTACGATCATATTCCATGTGTCGTGATGCCATGTCAACATGACGTCAATGTTGACTTTTTGCCTGTTTGGGAAATCGATCAAAGTGAGATAAATTCTGCATACAGTGTCTGTTTGAGGAAGTAAATATATTGTCAGAATCAACATGATGAGAAGGACGTAATGGAATTGGTTTCTTCCGATTCTGAGAACTTTAATGTTTGAGCATTTTCTCGACCTGAGGATCGTCCTGGATCAATCCTCCTGACTTGGAATCTTTTGTACCACCAAAAGTCTAGTATCAGTTGGTAAATAAGTGAGGATATTGTTCCCTCACTTTTCTAGTCTCCATCCACTTGGCATGACTTGTACTTTTTCCCTTCAATTCCACTCAAAGATACTCCACATCACCCCCACGAGAAGTACAGACTCTTTTGTCCAAAATGGTGTCTTCCTGCAACTCATTCATATACTCAGGAGAAAAATATTCTATGGAAGGAATCTAAACATTCTCTCCTTGATTCTTTATCATAGGAGGTTCATACAATCTCAAGTTTTCCACATTTACAATTGAATAAATTTGCATATATGGAGGCAATTCTAACCGAAAAGAATTAGTACCAATCTTGTGTAAGATTTTGAAAAGACCATAACGAATTGGTTTTAGCTTTTTACCTTATCCTTGCATTCTTTCCTTGTTTATGTATAACCAAACTTGATCTCATTCTTTGAATTGATGATCAACTCAATGCATGTCATGTCTCGCCTTGTACTTGGCTTGAATTTTCTCCAATTGTTCTTGTACTACCTGATGAATCAACTGGATCCTTTCAATGACATTTATAGCCCTATCCACATCACTGTGTCTATCTACTGCAATGTCCTTCCCAAAGAAAAAATCCAAATGATATTTTGGAAAGTACCCAAACATGTTTCAAATGGAGATCTCTTAGTAGAAGAATGCTTGGCTTGATTATATGCATGTTGCACATAACACAAATGTTCAGCCCAAATCTTAGGATGTTTGTTGAAATATGCCTGAAGTAGATGCATTAGTGTTCTTTTCACCACCTCTATCTTCTTGTTCGTCTGTGGATGAAATGTTGTAATCTTCTTTAGTCTGGTGTCCATACGTTCCCACAATATTGACCAAAATTTCCCCATGAACCTGGAGTCTCGATCAGATAAAATAGAAGTAGGAAACCCAAAATGAACCCATACATTTTCAAAGAACATTTGCGTTGTTTGTTCAGTTGTGACTTACTCTTTGCAAGGAATTAGAACACACATCTTATTGAACCTATCCACAACTACATACAAGTAATCATGAATTTTTCTAGACATAATCAATCCCCCCACAAAATCCATAGATACACTTTCCCATGGTCTAGAAGGAATAGGAAGTGGAGTGTACAATCATAGATTTTTTTTTACTTGGTTTGATTATTGCACACACAGTACATCATTTTACATACTTAGACACATTTTCATGCATTTGAGGCCAATAAAAAAACCTTTGTAACTGAGCAATTGTCTTGTCTACACCAAAATGTCCTGTTATACGAGAAGTATGTGCCTCCTTGATTACATGGACTCTTTCACTTTCTAGAATACATAATTTTCCCAAATGATACAAAAGTTTATCTTTAATATGATAATTCAATTCTTCTACTCTTTTACCATGACTTAAAGTTGCATAGAATTCCTTAAAATCTTTGTCCTGGGCATATTGTTCAATGTAACTTCAATCAGTAATTGAATTTTGCTTAAGGATTGTAGCAATTGTACTAGGAGGCCTTGATAACATATCAACAACTTTATTATGAATTCCCTTTTTATATTTGATGACCAAATGAAAATGTTGTAAAAATCCCATCCATCTAAAATTCCTTGATTGTTGTAGCTTAGTTTTTTTTATTGTAGATAATGTAATGGTTGGTGATCCATATGTATTATTGTTTTTTTGCCCATTAAGTAATGTTTCCACTTTTTAACACTTTGTACTAAATCATACAATTCTTTATCATAGGTTGGATAGTTAATTATTGTTGTAGTGAAGGTCTCTAAATGATAGCATACAGATTTTTTGTGTTGCATCAACATTTCCCCCATGGCATAGTCACTTCCATCGGTTTCAATTTCAAAATACTATTGGAGATTTGGTAATGCCGGAACATGAACTATACTAATATTCACTTTCAAAGTATCAAAAGACTTTTGTTCGATTCCTCCCCACTGGAATCCCCTTTTCACACTTTTCAAATAATGTAAAGGAGCTGAAATTAGAGAGAAGTTTGCAATAAACTTCCTGCAATACTATGTTTCCCCCATGAAGCTTCTTACTTCAACTAAATTTGTAGGCTTTGGCCAATTTACAATTACCTCAACTTTAGAGGGATCAATCTTGAGTTCTCCAACCCCTACAATGTAACCCAAATATACAAGAGATGTTTTTCCAAATTCACATTTTGACAACTTTACAAAAAGTTTCTCTCTCTACAACATTGAAAGTATATTCCTAACATGTTGGACATGTTCTTCCCTGGTCCTATTGAAAATAAGAATATCATCTAAGTATAATATTACAAAATCATCAATGAATGGCCTGAATACATTGTTCATAACCTGCATAAAAGTAGCAGGTGCATTAGTAAGCCCAAATGGCATTACTAGCCATTCAGATAATCCATGTTTTGTTTTAAAAAAAAAAATCCATATATCCTATTCAACAACTCTGATTTCATGGTAACCACTTCTTAAGTCTAATGTAGTAAAATAAACCGCATGTTTCAATTGATCTAATAAATCATCAATGCAAGGCAGAGGGTAACGATTTTTTATCGTGATCTTGTTCAAGGCTCGGAAGTCCACGCACATGCACCATGTGCCATCTTTCTTTGGCACTAGGATGATAGGTGGCCCACATCGAGAATAAATTGGTCTAACGACCCTTTTTTCAATCAAATCTTATACCTATTTCTTTATCTCTGCATTTTCCAAAACTGATAACCTATACATTCCAATGTTAGGAGGAGGAACATCCTACTGCAACTTTATCTCATGTTCAACTTGTCGTTTTGGAGGTAATCCATTCGGGACTTGAAATATACCATCATAGTTAGAAACAATTCTAACTAAGTCATATTTCAACTTTGTATCACAATCTTTGAAAGTATCAATTCCGACAATTTCCTTAGCTTTTACAACCATTAGTAAATGTCTTTCACTGACATTTACAATTCTCTTTATTTTTCCTGAGTTTATTAGTGATAAATTCAATTTCTTCTTATGAGCCCTTACAAAATATTCTTTTCCATATTTAGTTAATTGATACTTATTGTCTTCACGATAGAATATTTCCTTTCTATCAAACAGATATGGACTCCCAAGTACAATACCACATATATCTAGTTGAACCACATCTAACTCAGCCTCATCTATAAATTGTGAATTGATAGCAAAATTTAGGACACATTGTCTTTTCACTTGCAATTGCTTATCATTATGAATCCATCCTAAAGGATATGGTTTATTTTGAGTTTGAGTGATTAATCCCAACTTTTTAACAATTGTATCTAATATCAAATTTACTTGTGAGCCACTGTCAAATAGAGTATCAATTTTTGTATGTTTGGAAATTACTCTTATGTGAAAATGTTTTGTTCGTTTGATCTCATCAACTTCATTATCAACTTTTAAAGACTGAACTGAAGAACTTGTACTAGCTTCAGAATTTTTACCTTTGATTCCCATGACTGTGACCTTGGTCTCATCTCCCGAATCGGACCCCAAATCTATTTGAATTGTTGCAGTAGTCTTTGGCCTCCCTTTAGTTCCGAACTTTGTTGGTTAAAATTCTAGGTGAAGGATCCAACAACGATCCTCACTATGCCCGTATTTCTTACAATGAGTGCATGTAGGTTTTTCCTTCTTCACTGTATTAGTTTTCTTCCCTTTGAACTTCTCTTTACCCTTTCCTTTGAATTTTCCTTCACCAGGTTTAAATGGTTATACAAAATCAACATTTACATTCTTGCCTCTAGATTCAATATGAGTCGCTTGAACACATATCTCATCTAAACTAGTAGGATTAAACATAAGAATGATATGTCGTAAATAGCGATGCAAACCACCTATCTACTTAAGCAATGTCTCTTGAGTATCTAATGGCATTCCAAACAATAAAGATCTTTTTCGAAACTCCTGTGTATAACTTTGAACAATTTGTCCTTTTAACTATCTAAAGTTCTGCCATTACATAATATCTTGTTACATATAAGCTAGAGGATAAAATTGATTTCATAATGCAGATGTAAAATCAAGCCATGAAGAGAGAGTCTTACCAAACTTTTTAAGATCTTGTTTTGTCTTTCTTTCCCACCACACAAGGGCAGTTCCTCCCATCTTGAGACTAGCAAGTTGGATCATAGTCTCCTCATCTATGATTTTATGTATATTGCAATACACTTCAATTTGTATTATCCAATTATCTAACTTGTCTGCATTTAGTTCCCCATCATACAAAGGCAACTCAAACTTAACATCAAGCTTTAACAAAGGCATGTCAGACTTATGCTTATGTGTTTGATTTTGTATAGTATGTGTAGTAGAATGAGAACTAGCATTTGAAGTAGAACTTGAATAAGAAGGAAGATGGTGGTGGAGGTGGTGAAGGAGGAGGCTTTGAAGATTCTCCTTTTCCTTCACTTTTTCCCTTCGAAAAAAATTCTCCTAGAAAAAGTTTATTTCTCTCCAAGAATTCATCATATAACACTTTGACCATTTTTGGCATGGAGAAAAAAGATTCTTCGAACTTTTTAGTTAATGGAGAAGTTTCTCCTTCTAACGCCATTATTTTCTTCCTTAAGACTCGTTCAATATATGAAATGAATTCATCCAAAGATCCTTCTCCTCTCTGAGATTTGGATCTTGTGAGAATCCACTCCTACACTTGTTAAACCTTCCAAAATAACCAAAGCTCTGATACCAAGATACTTGATCCAAAAATGAAAGGAATTAATAAAAAAAATGACATTAAATTGATTCTCATGAATGATTAAAGAGTTCATCCATCACTAACCATGTTGAAAATAAGAGAATATAACAACTATAAGAAAGATAAATAGACAGAAAGAACTTGTTAACGGAGTTCACGAATGTGTGGCTACCTCTCTGGGCCCGCTTCCAAGTGGAGGACCTCTTTATTGATCTTTAAATTCTCAAGTTCTCTTTACAATGGCTCTTTGTTGTTACAAACAGGATTTTGATATGTTGTACAAGACATGCCTCAATAATATCCTCTCAAAACATGACTCAATTCCCCTCAAAACATGAGAAATGGGCCATTAACTCAAACTCCTCTTTACCTTCCCTGCTTACAAAGTAGCCCCTCAATCTCAATAAGCCTATTTAATATATTTTTTAGGTTCATTTAGGAAATACCAACTTCCCACAAATATCTTGTCTCTTTTTGGGATCAAATCCCCCTCCAAATGGCCAAGAAATCTCCAAAAATGCCCAATCTGGGCCAAAACTATAGAAAAAAGATCCACTTTGTTACAAAAATCAGAACAAGCCCCTCAGTCCTTGGAATGCGCCCCTTGTACATAGTCACATGAATTCATATGGCCAAGCGCCAACCCCCTAGGGGCTGCGCGCTGGCTCCTCCTCCATAAGATCCTGGATTCCTGGCATGTGCATAGGACCTAGGCCCGATCAGACGAGATAAGGCCCCCACTGATCGGCCCTCTTGGTGGTTATGATCTAGATCATATGGTGAAAGGTGGATTATTCGGTAGACCCCCTACACCTTAACTCTACTGAACCGTGTGTAGCACCGAGCATTGAGTGATGGGCATATGGACATGCATGCAACCGAGGTTGGGGCTAGACTCGAGCCCTTACCTCCTCCGTCGGGACCCTTATGTAAGATTAAATACATTAACATGTCATGGTTTAATAAGAACCACCCCAAATGGGTTGGTAACCTGGCCTTCCCAAATCACTTCCCCCATGCCAGAGGTCATGTGGTCGATTTCGAGGAAATCCAAAAACTTTTACCAGAATCAAAAAATGATGGGGTGCCACATGGCACCATTTAACTTACCCATGATTGTGACACTTTTCAAATGTTGAATGGTCCACGTCTACCACACCTTCCTATTCAGCATACCCATCCTTTGCCATGTCACTATACGGTCATCTGCCATGTGTCACGATGCCACGTCAGCATGACATCATGCTGACATCAGCATTGACTTTTTTCCTGTTGACTTTTTGCTTGTTTGGGAAATCGATCAGAGTGTGATAAATTCTGCATATGGTGTATGTTTGACGAAGTAAATATATGGCCGAAATCAATGCAACAATATGGATCCAATGGAATTGGTTTCATTTGATTACGAGTACTTTCATTTTTGAGCATTTTTTGGACCTAAGGATCGTCTTGGATCCATAAGGCCAATGAAATTGTTGTAACCTAGGTCTGCACCCCTATCTCTCCTCTCTCTTTTCCCTATGCCTTCATATTTTTTTCCTCTTATAGTTGGTTGATTTAGTTTCCAATTACTGAACGACTTGGTTCTTATTCGTTTCTTTCTGGTTTGAGTTTTTGCATGTTTATGTTCTGTCTTTCTTGAAAGGATAAAATATATGTCGTATTTGGTTCGAATTACTTGTAATAATGTTTTCCATGGATTGAGCTCACAAAATATCGCCAGAGGCCCGTAGACAAATGCAGTGATCCATCAGACCGATCAGATCAATGACTCTCATCCATTTGAGGGTGCAGAATCATGCGGAGTTTAACATCAAGAATTATCTGAAGTCCTGAAATCATGAAGCATTTAAGACGACTTAAGCTCGAGTTAATTTGTGATAAGAACCGACTAATCACTTTGGATATTTTCCTTTGAGAGATTTTCATGCTTTACATCCTAAAGAACTGAAGTTCCAAAGTGTCGAAGAGCCGAATTCCCAAAGTGTCGAAGTGTGGAAGACCCGAAGAGATGAAGAGCCGAAGAGCCAAATTCTTGAAGTTTTGAAGTCCTGAAGACCCTAAGAGTTGAAGACCTGAAGTGTCGAACAACCAAAGTGTTGAACAGTCAATGTGTCGAAGTCCTGAAGTCCCGAAGAGCTGAAGACCCGAAGTAAATCTAGGTTGTCCATCAAAAAAGACATGTAGCAATATGTCACATACCCTCTACCTAAATCGGATTTTTCTAGTCTTCTGCCGAATTAGAAGCCCTAAACATCCATGGAGGACCAGCGTAAGCTGGCTCTTTTTCTCTCCCCACTCCCAGGTGGTCGCGGGTCATGATCACGGTCCAAATAAACGTAGTACCTCTTTCATATTTCGCGCCTCGACGCTATAGTGATGTCGAGTCGTTTGACTTGGAAACTGTCGAACCCCAATAGGGCTTGCGATCGACCAATGGGGATGAATCCTTACAGGGTTAGCAAATGGCTAATAGGAACTAATCCCAATAGGGCCAGAGAACAGCCAATGAGAAACGGCCCCGTTGCACGGTTAAGTAGAATACAGGTGGCAGAGAGGGAGACGCGACACGGTAGTCGACATGATAGGAGGGGCCCCACTTCACATGCCACACTATTCCAGACCCCCGCCCACCCCCCCCCATTAAAGGAAAAGTGGCAAGGGGGATCCAGAATCCACCTGAGCGCAGTTGATCATGATGAGTTAATCTCGACCATTTGAGAGTTGCGCATCCAATTCCGGACCCCCCCCTTACCACAAAAGGCAGAACGAAAAGAGGATTCTGGAATGAAGCCTCGGCCGTAGATCTGGGTGGGTGGACTCTGGCCATCTAGATCTGTTCGCTACTTACCCTAATGCATGATCGTGCCCCAACATAAAGCTGGAATCTCTTCCTCACATCGGACAGTCGTTACGGACCCTGAGATTTACCGAAGGAATCTTGTCCTTCCATCGTGACTTAGCCACATGCTATTGTCTTGACATTATGGATCGAGATTTTTCAAGGCAAGAGTCTGAGTTTTTGTTAGCGGAACTCCCGAATCCCTGATCCCCAGTTTCCCGAAATAGGTAATCTCTCAACACGTCACCTCCTTAAATCAGACGGTCCACAACTACTCCAGGGTTTCCACCTAGGAAAGTCCCGACCCCTTGTCTCCAAGACTACCGATCTTGTGATTCCCGATTTCTTGAAATGGGAGATCTCACGATGCGTGGCCTCCGTTATTCGGATGGCTCAGATCAATCCTGGGGTTTTCACCATAGAAAATCCCAAACTCTTGTCAACAAGAATCCCGATTTCCCGACTCCTGATTTCTCGAAATAGGTGATCTCTTGACACGTGGCCTCCTTCAATCGGACGGCTAAGATCAATCCCAGAGTTTTCACCATAGAAAATCCCAAACTCCTGTCAACAGGAATCCCGATTCCACGATTTCCAATTTCCTGAAAATGGGAGATATCACGACGCGTGGCCTCAGTTAATCGAACAACCTAGATCTATTCTGGGGTTTTTCGCCCCTATACACTGGAGTCTTAACCCTCGGGTAACTCCTGACAGATCCAACGGTTGTCGAGTTTTTCAACCGAGATCTGACGGCTCATAATGGTTCCTACCCATGCATTCTTCCATGACTCCCTGGGCATGGAAAAGATCCATGGTCCAGATACTCTCATGAACCTTGGAGATCTACGATCCCAAATTCCTCACTGCCCATAAAGACACAGAAAACAAAGGGGCAAGGCATTTTAACACCTTACCCTCTCCTACCAATCTAACGGTCGGGTGTGTTCGCAGATTCCCCGACGAAATCTTGTCTGTTGGTCACCACCTACCAAGGTTAAAGAACTTAACACTCCATCTTTTCCTTCTGATATGACGGTCGTGAGTGACCACCGATCTCCCGATGAAATCTCATATATTGATTCGATATTCAATCCTTATGCTGTCATCTCAGTTTTCAAGAGGATTGTTCCTCCTCCTGCAGGGTTAACAAGGCCTTATGCCTTCACAACCGCCTTCCCGGTTCTTGATGGGCTTTTCAAGGAAGGTATTTCTATGGGGAAATTTACTCATGGTACTACCTGAGGTATATAAGGATTTCGTCCTCCCGAGAACCAAATGTGAAGTCAGAATTAGATCAATACGCACACAAATAACGAATGCATGAGGACATAATGAAAACTACTAGTACTGATCAAAACACCATACAGTCATTCTTATAATGAAATCATTCACAGTTTCATAGCTTATGATCCTAATTATCAGAATAATCATATATATATATTTCAAAATTCCAGAGGAAAAACACTTATCAGAAATAACACCAGGGGTCAAGCAACTGCTAAGAGGGGTGCTTGTTTCCACCCAACCGTAGGCTTCGCGACTCCCAACGGATTTACCACTAGCCACCCCCGAGTTGAGACCACGATGCTGTGAGACTGTGTCTCTATTTTCCAGTGACCAGGAGTGAAGGTTGTAATCCTTCCTCTCTTCTATCACTCACTCTGCATATTTCTAGAGTTCTCCCCTCACGTCTTCCCCCCCAATTTCTTCTACCCTACACCTTATCCTCTTGCGAGGTTGCGTGTGGCACGATTACCCTCGCACTGGCCAGTCATGATGGCTCTACGGATGGGCATTTCACCTCCCCATCCCTCATTAATTCCTAAGGAGCCATCTACCTACCAGTCTGCGAGGCATTTAATTTGGGGTCAGTGAGCCGCTTTTGGTTCTCCGGGCCAGTGGAGTCCAAATACGGTATTAATTCTCGGTGGAATTTAACGCCACCTTTCCAGGTGCCTTCCACCGCCATCATGGTCTCTTTTCTTCACATCCCCTCTCAGCAGTCCTGCAGTAAAATTCATAATGTTATTCACATTTACTGACCTTTTACTCAAGGTCCATTTACCTCACATATTCACATTTATGAGTTTTCCATAGTTCTTGGTCAATCCAGTTATTTTTACAAACTGGGGGAAACATGGTGTTACAATTCCCTCACCCTTAAAAAGAACATCTTCCTCGATGTTCTTATCTACTAACATGAATTTCATGTACAGAAGTAAAAAAACTCGGATATGCCTGTCTCATGGCATCCTCCATTTCCCATGTAGCCTCATCTGGGCCAAAATGTTTCCACTGCACCTTGACCTGTGCAATGGCTTTGTTCCGGAGTAGGGTTCCCTTTCTGTCCAGTATGCATTGGGGTTTTGGTAGAAATTATCCCTCCGGTTTCACCTGGATCACAGACCAATCAATTATATGATTAACATCATGTACATATTTCTTCAATAATGAAACATGGAAAATATTATGTTCTTTTACTGTGGGAGGAAGTGCTAGCCGATAGGCTACAGGTCCCACTCTATCTAAAACCTCAAAGGGTCCACAATACCCGGGTGCCAACTTGGCACAAGCTCCCATTCTCAGGGAACTCCTTCTGGGCTTAATTCTGAGATATACATGGTCTCCCATTTTGAACTCTCTTGGAGTTCTCTTTTGATCAGCATAACTTTTCTGTCGGTTCTGAGCGACCTTTAGATTTTGTTTTATCTGAGTCACTTGTTGTTCCATTTATTTCAACATGTCAGGTCCAAAATAAATCCTATTTACAGGATTACTCCAGCTGATTGGAGTATTACATGACCTACCATAGAGGACCTCGAAGGGACTCATCTTTAAGGATGCTTGGTAGCCGTTGTTGTAGGCGAATTCTACCAATGTCAGGTAGTCTTCCCATTTCCTGGGTTGATGCATTACATGCATCCTTAACATATCCTCTAATATTTG
>ML801567.1:206777-232947 GCA_009831015.1 Picea engelmannii | reverse complement strand
TATTAAGTTGTCTATAATCTATACACAGTCTAATGGTGCCATTCTTCTTTTTCACAAACAGGACTGGTGCTCCCCATGGGGACATGTTGGGTCGAATATAACCCTTATCCATCATTTCTTTCAATTTTAATTTGAGTTCCACTAACTCAGGTGTGCTCATCTGGTAGGGTGTCCTAGACACCGGCACCGCTCCTGGTGTGAGCTCTATCGAGAAGTCAATGTCTCTTCTCGGAGGTAGACCCGGTACCTCTTCCGGAAACACATGTATGTATTCTCTCAGGATAGGGTGTTCATCAGGGCTTGGTTTAGCACCTTCGGTTGTTTTCAACACCTGTATTGCATATAGGGGACATCCCTTTCGGCAATACTTTCTCATTTGCAGGGCCGATATTTGTCTCACCGAGACCAGTTTGCGGATCCCTTGAAGGGTTATCCTTTTTCCTTCTTTGTTCACACATTCTAAGGTTTTATGGTAACAGTCCAATTTGGCTTTATGGGTGGACAGCTAGTCCATACCAATCAATAGATCGTATGATCCCAGGGGTAATACGTTAAGGGTTGCTTGGGTGGGGAATTCACCCAACATTAACTGGCAGGCTGGTATGGCCTCTACCACCTTTCTTTTAGTGCTAGTGGCTAACTATACCAACCATGGCTTGGTTTGTTTTTTTGGTTGTAGCTTACACTTATCCACAGTCTTAGGGGCTATATAACTCAAATTTGAACCAGGGTCAATTAAAACAGACACTAGATGGTTGAAAATCATACCTTCTATTTCCACCACTGAAGCTTGGTGGTCAGCTTGGTTATTATCCAAGGCTGCATAAATCTACGGCAGACTCCTTGCCATATCATTGACTGTGGTAGCTTCCTGAATGTTATAAAATTTCCGACTGTTCTGTTGTCGGTGTGGATAGTCTCTCAGGAGATGCTTTTCTACGCAACCTCAACATTTTAGAGGTTATTTCTTTGGGTTATTAGTCTTTACTGGTATAGGTCCAGAAGTTTTATTTCCGTCTAATGATGGAAAGTTTTGCTGGAGTACACTCCGGGTTGGAAAATTCATTCTGGGGTTCTACTTGTAGCTCTTAAATCCAGAGGATTTGATCCCCTTTTTCTGAAATTTTGAACCACTCTTATGTGTCCAGTCTCCACGAGACTCTACCCGATGTCCATATTGTTCATGACAATATGTTGCCTTTCGAATAGTGTCTTCTAAGGTCTTTGGCTCGTCGAATTCAATTCGGTTCCGGTATTCCTTGGGTAGCCCACTGATGAAGCGTTGTGCCTTTGCCTTCTCTACTTTGATGTAGGGTACATATCTCAATAAGTCGAGGAATTTGTTGACATATTCCTCTATAGTAAGTTGTCCCAGTTTGATTTCATAAAACTCTTTAGCCTTCTCATCGAAATATCTTTCTGACAAATACTTCTTCCGGAAGTACTTATCAAACCGTTTCCAAGACAGGTCCTCCTCACGGACCCCTTTCATATTCTTAAGGTCTTCCCACCATATGGAAGCCTTTCCATTTAGATTGAAACTGGCCACTCGGGCATTCAAATTCTCTGAAAAATCATGGACTCTGAAATATTTCTTCAATCCAAGTAGCCAGGCCTCGGCTTCCTCTCCCTTCTTTATCTCACCGTTGAAGGAGGGAGGTTTGGCCTTTCTAAATTCCTCAAATTTATGACTCTTGGAAGTCTTTTGCTTCTTCTGTTTTCTTCGAGAATAGGAACCGGTCCTGCTGCTGGAAGAGCCTTATGAATCGCTAGCTTCCTTCTCAGTGGAATCGTCCGGCACGGGTCCTTTACCTCTGGGGTGGACCTTTCTTGAGGTTCTCCTCTCAGTATGGCCACTGATACGACCATGTTTCTGCACTTCGGGTTCATGCTGCATTTTTCGCTGTAGGTCGGATAAGCTCTGCAGTAACACTGCATTAATTTCAGTTTGCTTTTCTTATTCTTTCATTATCCTTTCATTGTCAGCCTTGCAGCTTTGCAACTCAACCATGAGACTCCTCACAGTCTCGGCTAGGTCTAGAGGGGTTCCTATCGCTCTTCTTTCATCAGACTCTTCATCTCTATTGTGGGAGCCTTCTCCCATATCTTGGTGAGTCACAATTCTCTGCGTCTGTAAATTCCTGCGGCTGATCGTCCGCTTAGTTGAAAAGACAAACGTTGATTTTTAGTCAAGAGTTAGATATATTTTTATAATCTGCGCATAATTTGTAATTCTTTCAAATGCATACACAGTCGGGTTCTCATTTCCAAGTTTTCAATCCTGGACAAGAGAGTTACGTTAGGGGGTTTCTCTTCATAGGAGTACTTCAAATGGAGCTTATGCATAACTCGTTCATGAGCCCAATCAGGCCGAGTGTTGTAACCATGCTCTGATACCACTTTGTCACATACCCACTACCTAAATAGGATTTTTTTTGTCTTCTGCCGAATCAGAAGCCATAAACATCCATGGAGGACTAGCGTAAGCCGACTCTTTCTCTCTCCCCGCTCCTAGGTGGTCGAGGGTCACGATCATAATCTAAATAAACGCAGTACCTCTTTCATATTTCACGCCTCGGCGCTACAGTGATGTTGAGTCATTTGACTTGGCAACCGCTAAACCCCGACAGGGCTCGTGATCGACCAATGGGGATGAATCCCTACAGGGTTAGAAAATGGATAATAGGAACTAATCCCAATAGGGCCAGAGAATAGCCAACGAGAAACGACCCCATTGCGCGGTTAAGTGGAATACAAGTGGCAGAGAGGGAAACACGACATGGTAGTCGACATGATAGGAGGGGCCCCACTTCACACGCCACACTATTCCAGACCCCCCCCCTTTAAAGGTAGAGTGGGAAGGGGGCTCCAGAATCCACCTGAGCGTCGTTGATCATGATGAGTTAATCTCGACCGTTCAAGAGCTGTGCGTCCAATTCAGGACCCCCCCCCTTACCACTAAAGGCAGAATGACAAGGGGGTTCTAGAATGGAGCCTCGGCCATAGATATCGACAGGTGGACACTGGCCATCAAGATCTGTTCGCTAGTTACCCTAATGCATGCTCACGCCCCAACATAAAGTGGCATCTCTTCCTCGCATCGGACGGTTGTTACGGACCCTGAGATTTCCCGAAGGAATATTGTCCGTCCATCGGGACTTAGCCACATGTTATTGTCTTGACATTATGGATTGATATTTTTCAAGGCAAGAGTCCAAGTTTTTGTCAGCAGAACTCCCGAATCCCCAATCCCCGGTTTCCCGAAATGGGTAATCTCTCAACACGTCACATCCTTAAATCGGACAGTCCACAACTACTCCAGGGTTTCCACCCAGGAAAGTCCCGACCCCTTCTCACCAAGACTCCCGATCTCACAATTCTCAATTTCCCGAAATGGGAGATCTCATGATGCATGGCCTCCGTTATTCGGATGGCTCAGATCAATCCCGGGGTTTTCACCATAGAAAATCCCGAACTCTTGTCAACAGGAATCCCGATTTCCCGACTCTCGGTTTCCCGAAATGGGTGATCTCTTGAAAAGTGGCCTCCATCAATCGGACATCTAATATCAATCCTGGGGTTTTCACCATAGAAAATCCTGAACTCTTTTCAACAGGAATCCCGATTCCATGATTTCCGATTTCCCAAAAATGGGAGATCTCACGACGCGTGGCCTCCGTTAATTGAACGGCCTAGATCTATTCTGGGGTTTTTTGCCCCTATACACTAGAGTCTTAACCCTCAGGTAACTCCTGACATATCCAATGCATGTCACATTTTTCAGCTGAGATCTGATGGCTCATAATGGTTCCTACCCATGCATTCTTCCACGACTCCCTGGGCGTGGAAAAGATACACGGTCCAGATACTCTCATGAACCTTGGAGATCTATGATCCCAAATTCCTCGCTGCCCATGAAGACACAGAAAACAAAGGGGCAAGGCATTTTAACACCTTACCCTCTCCTACCAATCTAACAGTCGGGTGTGTTCCCAGATTCCCCAACGAAATCTCGTCCGTCGGTCACCACCTACCAAGGTTAAAGCACTTAACACTCCATCTTCTCCTTCTGATCTGATGGTTGTGAGTGACCACCGATCTCCCGACAGAATCTCATCTGTCGATTCGATATTCCATCCTTATTTTGTCATCTCAGTTTTCAAGAGGATTGTTCCTCCTCCTACAGGGTTACTAAGGCCTTACGCCTTCACAACTGCCTTCCCGGTTCTCGATGGGATTTTCAAGGAAGGTATTTCTATGGGGAAATTTACTCAGGGTATTACCTAAGGTATATAATGATGTCGTCCTCCCGAGAACCAGACATGAATTTGAATTAGATCAGTACGCTCACAAATAACGAATTCATGAGGACATAATGAAAACTACTAGTACTGATCAAAACACCATACAATCATTCTTATAATGAAATCATTCATAGTTTCACAACTTATGAGCCTAATTATCAAAATAATCATATATATATATATATATATATATATATATATTTCAAAATGCCAGAGGCAAAACACTTATCAGAAATAACACCAAGGGTCAAGCAACTACTTAGAGGGGTGCTCGTTTCCACCCAACCGTAGGCTTAGCGACTCCCAACAGATTTACCACTAGCCACCCCTGAGCTGAGACCACGATGTTGCGAGACTGCATCTTTGTTTGCCAGAAACCAAGAGCGAAGGTTGCAATCCTTCCTCTTTGCTATCACTCACTCTGCATATTTCCAGAGTTCTCCCCTTGTGTCTGCCCCCCCAATTGCTTCTACCCTACGCCTTATCCTCTTGCGAGGTTGCATGTGGCGTGATTACCCTTGCACTGGTTAGTCATGATGGCTCTATGGATGGGCGGTTCACCTCCCCATCCCTCATTAATTCATGAGGAGCCATCTACCTACCAGTCTGCGAGGCATTTAATTCGGGGCCAGCGAGCTGCTTTTGGTTCTCCGGGCCAGTGGAGTCCAAATACGGTATTAATTCTCAGTGGAAGTTAATGCCACCTTTCCAGGTGCCTTCCACCGCCATCGTGGTCTCTTTTGTGCACATCCAATCTCATCGTTCTTGCAATAAAATTCATAATGTTATTCACATTTACTGACCTTTTACTCAAGGTCCATTTACATCACATATTCACATTTATGAGTTTGCCATAGTTCTTGGCCAGTGCAGTTATTTTTACAAACTGGGGGAAACAGGGTGTTACACAATAGATCTTTCACTTCGGAGATTTTCCTCTGGGATATTTTCCTCCAGAAGATTTTCATGCTTCAAATTGAAAACTCTCACAACCCAAAATTCTGAAAACTTGAAGTGAATCTAGATCGTCCATCATCGGTGACACGCAGCAACAGATCATTCACTTCAGAGATTTTCCTCTACGATATTTTTCATGCTTCACATTTGAAACTCTTGAAACCCATACTTTCGAAGAGAATATAGACCGTTCATCGATCTGGACACGTGGTGACAGATCTCCCTCTTCGGATATTTTTCATCAAGTCACCACATCAATTCACAACCACGTCACTCTGGGAGGAAACAACAGAGATGAGTAAGTAAAGGACTCCTGAAGACCTGAAGTAAATATGGACCATCCATCAACAAAGACACATGGCACTCATCAATCATGACACGTGGAATAAATTATGGGTCATTTAGTTGTGTCATTCACCCATTTCCACTTGACACACGTCACCCTTCTTTCCATGACACATCAACATCTATGACATCATATGACGTCAGGCCACCACATCACTTTGGATATTTTCCTCCAGGATATTTTTCATGTTTCACATTCAAAACACCTGAAGCCCGAAAGATTGAAGTGGATATGAATTGTTGACCCCAATTCAACGAGAATCGTCGATCCTTGCAATAGGTAAATATCACCCGGCTCACATATCATAATCAGATCGATGGCCACACTTCATTGTGGGGACGTAAACTGCTCGAGCATTAATTTTCCTAAGCGGTCCCTCAATTGGAACCATGGTATTGTTGGAAGGGTACGTGGTGTCTTGTGGTGGATTGTGGGCCCAAAGACGGTCTGGATCCAAACCACTCTCACCAACTCCTGCAATCATGTTCTTAAATGACATCAAATAACTGTGTCACCTCCACATCAACTCCACTCATTCCACTGAATAATCTCGCTCCTCTCTCCACCTGACACCTATCCTCTAATAAACCCCATGCTAATCTCCATTGGTAGTGGCCCACCTCTCTATATCAATGGTCCTTATCGCATCACGAACCCCCCCCCACGACCATTCTACCTTTAATGGTGGGGGGGGTCTGGGAAAGTGTTTTCCCCACCGCGGGCCCTACCTAATGTGGTGGATCCTCAAGAAATCAGACCCCCCCCTCTTTAATCCACTCACCGCCTACCCCCCCTCCGAGATCCTATCAGATCGTCTTTCAATACCACCCCCTATCACCTTTCACCACCTGTTCTTCCACTCACCTCCAAGCCTATATACTCCTCCTCTCTCTATGTGCCACTAGTATCCTTCACTAGTCGTCGCCAAATCCATACTCCCGATACCTTCATCGTATTCACACCTCCTCTCACTTTTTGACATATGTATTCACATGTCACCTACCCTTGCATCCACTCATCCCGTCTTCCTATTGGAAGCCCGCCTCCATGTCTTCCTTTTCACAACCAATTCATCATAGTGAAAGTGAGGACAAGGGTCAAGTACAGTCGATACAAAATCCTCTTAGCTTCTGAAAGATCAGACATAGACAAAGAGTTAAGTATCAGTCACAGGTCGACGCATATTAGTTCCAGAAACACTTCAACAGACTCTAATCATACATCCGGTTATCTCCAGTGGCCTCCAAATTCTCATAGGCATGCCATCGCTCAACACAGAGCTCTGCTTTGTCACTCTGAGGCCTATTTTCTGCCAATCCAGTTCCTCCAGTGCATACATCAGTTTATGTCTCAGAGACAATAGTAGTTTTTAGTTGATTAATTCCCACATTTCTTAGATTAGATACAAGAGTGGTCTTCTGTGTGTGGTAAGAACCACTCTTGTTGATTAAGTCTAGTGTCTTAGTGAATTTAATAATTTGATTTACGAACAATTAGCTAAATTGAGGTCTCGATCCCCTAAGGACTATATCCTCTCCAACTCTTTAAATAGTTATCTTTTGCATATTGTAAGGGTTGGATTTTTGGGGAAAGAATAGAAATACATCAAATTGGATGGAACCATTCTATTCATGGATTAAATCTCTCTACCTGGTGAACATACTCTTGATGAAAATGTTTCGTTCAAATATTTGTGTGTTTTTATTCTTATCTTGAATACATCTTTTTGTTTGTGCAACGTACATTTCATTTCTTTTCAGCTATTGTATAACTAGTTTTCACTGATACACAACCTATCACAAAGCTAATTCTTTGGTGAATATTTTTTTTATTTGCAACCTGTGGGAGTAACTATGTTTTTTATACATGTTTAATGTTTTGAAATAATATTTTAAGTATTGAACTTATTGTAGCAGATTATTCATTGAGTAGTTTGTTGTTCCCCCCCTGTTTTTCTATTATTGCACTGGTCTATCATTAGTGTACCACCATCCAAGGAGGACCCTCATCCTTATCATTCTTCCAACCCAACCTTCCTTTTGTCTTGATAGAATAACCCTATGACCAACCAACAAAAAAATAAAAGAAACAATCATTCTAAATGGATAGGTGGCCTAGATTTTCCCTTTAGCAGTTAGGTGCAGACCTTAGGACCAATAGAGACACTACCTAATTACCATGTTCAACCACCAGTTTTCTAGGGTCATGCCTCTTGTACCTCTTAGTGACGAACATGTTCTCTATTTCAATTTGAGCTTCGTGTCTGGCCTGTGTGGTATCCTTCATCAAATGGTAACCTAAATAGAACCCATAGGGATTACATATCCTTTTCTTGTCCTTTAGAAGAGATGCATCGAACCCTTGTAGTATAGTATGGTAGTATATTTCCCATAACACTGATTTATCGAGAACATGAGCCGACAATAGGCGTGGTGCTCCAAGGGATACAAAAATCTTGATATATGTGTTTCTTTCTTCCAAGTACCAATGCCCAGTTTTGGATATTACCTTCCTCGCTGCTTCTGATAGCCTTGGGCAATAATTCTTAAAAATTAGAGAAGACACTCGAGCTATGAAACCATCGCAAAATAAAGGCATTGATATTTTGTACCTGTTTTCCCATAATATGTTGAAGTAGACATGTAAAATCACTTCAGAGACATGCCATATTAGGTTCATACCAGGGAAAACATTTCTTGCGCATAATTCATCTAGAAGATAAGATGTCATGTAGAATGCAGTGGTTTCCCCAGGTTTTGGATTTTGTGCCTCTTCTTTCCAGGTGCTCAATTGTTTCAAGATAATAGTGCCCTAGTTAAAAGTGCTTTCAGATGTAGCAACCATACGAGCCAAAGGGATACAAGCTTAAGAGAATATGGAGAAATCGTTTTCTCCATATAAATGACAGATAAATGCCATTAGGAAAATGTAAGGTTCTTAGAGGTTCATTGTGTTGTACCACCCTGAGGACCGATTCACAAACTTCTTATCCTTCCTCCTCGAAGATACTAGCAATTGACCAGTGTTATTTCTCTCATAGAAAGCCACAAGAAAATATTTTTTCAACCTGACTTCAACATCCATGAGCTTGTAATATGCGCTCACTTCTATCGGAAAGAACACACCTATACATGTTGTATCCTTGTTATTCATAAGGAATTTCTCTGCATTGACATGATGGATGATCCACTCTAATAGATCAAGACATGGAAGAATGGGTATCTTGTCCACTACTAGGTAAAATGAAGACCGCGTGATGTTTTGGAAGACCTGGTCATCTAATCCCCTTATCTTCGGGTCACTATGAGGCATGAATTCTGGGAAATCATCATAATGGAGTTTGTTATACAGGTACAACCAAGAAGGCAAAATTATCTTGGAAGTTGTGACATTTTCTGTGACTTGAAGAATGTGGGCGAACTTGCTAGATTCTTTTCCGACATTTTGATCATCAGCTCTACCTTAGGGGGGAACTCTAGATTTGTTTCCATCGAGATGGACACCTCTCCAAATTTCTCACTTCCCCCTTTTGGGGTCTTGGGTGACCTGTACGTTACTGGTCATTTGGGTGACATTTTTTCCTACAAATACAATAATTCAATTCAATACCTACCCGACCATAAATTTAAAACAAAACTATGATAAATACCTGTGTGCTAAAATTATTCCAAGTCCAATACTCACCAGTTACAGGTCTGTGATAAACATAAAAAAACTTAGTTACTTAGAGATATTGTATCAATCATGAGTTCATGAGATAAATTCAAACAATTCTGTGAAAGAAATGATATCATTCAAATGTATTCGAATAAATAATAGTTGACTTTCATATCCTCAATCATCAAGTTTTCGGTATAATGGATCTATGAGAGGTTTTCATTAATCCCATTCATCACCCGTGTCATCTCTTGTAATAAAAGAGACGATCAAACCAGCCACGTGAAAGGACATTTGAGTGTTTCATTAGGAAATTTAAATGGTTGTAAATTGGCACGCGACAGTTTGAAATCGAAAGTCATCCATTCAGGTTGCTTGAAGTTTTGAAGAAAACGCATGTCTAAATAGACGATCTGATGGAAATGACGATAAGATGTTTTTTTTTTTTCATGTGAATTGATCGGGTTTTCAATATGGTGATTTTTAGTAAGCCCAAAACATAAGGATGCATGTAGGTAGAGGGTCACGAGCTAGACGGTCTAAATGAATTTGGGGATCCTTGGAAGTACCAAATGGATGGTTCATATTGTTCGTCATAAGATTTTAGCTCAGGAATTGGGCAGAAGTAGGTTGTGGGTCAAAAAATAAGTTTAGTCTTATTGATCATTCGACGTCGATGTCTATTGGTGTTCGACGCCTTCTCACGGTCTACATTTTTCCCTGTGTTCAATCCAGGGTGTCGATTTTTGGTATTACTCGGGCGTCATGGCCTATTTCTTTGACTAAGTGACATGTGTTGTTTTCAATTGACCTCGTCAATGCTCGATATTTATCAATGTCGGATAATTTACAAGCAGGAAGTGCCCCTGTGCATCTGGTATCTTGAACGATTGATGCCTAATGTTGATTGACATTGGCGTTCTCAAGACCGTGCCACATTTTTTACACATGATTGAACTCGCCGATGTTGGATGTTGATCGACATCGACATTTTCCCAAATATGAAGTGCCTTCGCGCAACTAGCACCAAAAAAAAACAATGCCCGATATTGATTGGGTCCAACGCTTCAGAGAAGCTCCCATCGGGTGTCAGCGATCGTTTCCTTTAGCAATGGATTTGAATATTTCTTTCTTTCTTTCTAGGAAAACCACCAAGTGTTTTGCATTTTCTGATGTTATTCGAAAGACATGCGACTTTGGATTTATTTTTATTTTATTGATTTGTAGATGCAAGTAAAACTGTGTAAATCAATGGGTAATTTGGCAAAACAATAGAAACAAAACTCATGGTGAATCAAAGGAAACGATGCAACAACAAAAAAAACAAAGTGGTACCCAAACATTTGAGAATTTTAAGGGTGTGTTGAGTGCTCAACACGGTCACCATAGAAGCCCCTCCAAAAGTCAAAATAAAATTAGGCTTTCTCTGTGGGTGTGAAGCCCCTACACAAGCCCACAAGGCCCATCACCAAACGCATCAAGCCCCAACTTCATTCCAAGGGAGTTTTCACCAAACTAAAGGTCTGATGTGGTGCCCACGAAGATCCCCACATGTCCAAAACCTAGGTCCATGTTAGAATACATGCCCGAAGCTACAAAAATCATCAGAGATTTCCCGCTCCCCATGTCCACATAAAAAAATGCATATTTTTTAAAATATTTTTGTGTGTGTGATTTTTTATGGTGAATTGTTGCGGTTTTTTTTTTTTAAATATTTTTAAATTTGTGTTTATTAGTTTCTTTTTGTTTATATTTTTTTTAGTGTTTTAGAAAACAAATTGTGTTTCTTGATTTCTTTTTGTTTAATTTTTTTTTTTAATTTTTTTTTTTTAGAGTTTTAAAAAGAAATCAATTTTGTTTAATGTTAATATTTTTTAACTATTTCTTTAAAAATATATATAAATTAGACTCTGAATTTTTTTTATAATTTTTTCTTTTTTTAATTTTTTTTAAGGAAAATGTTTGCAGAGTTTTTTTCTTTCCCATTTATTTATTTTTTTATAAAAAAATATAATTAATTTAATAAATAGTTTTTGAAGTAACGTTTTAGGAGTATTTTTTAGGATTTTATATGTGATGGTAGAAGTCATCTAGGCCACGATTTCAATTAGGTTGTAATTGTAACTAAAAAAAATCTATTATACTAGGTAAGATCACTTTTCGATTTGAGGGTCAATTTTAAGGTATTTTGTCCACAATGGTATCAATTCTAAAGGTTGCAATTTCAAACAACTCGAAATTTTAACCACCCCACAAAAAGGGTGCTATTGATAGAACCACTTTTTGATTCAAGGGTTGATTTTGTTGTTTTTGACCAAAAATACATGTTTTTTGAGTCACTATTCGCATTTTGATGTCACATTTCTCATTAAGTTGGTAACTATGCTTAGACTATAGCAACCATTTTTCAACATAATAATGCTCAAAAGATTGATTTCTCTCATCTACCCCTTGGAATCCTTTTTTACTCCAAAAATGTGGTTGGAGTAGTTATCCATGAACAATAGGGAGTCAAGAACTAGAGGAACATGTAAACCTCGCCCAAAAATTCACAATTTTATATATTTTGTGCCAAGTAAATAAAGGAAGAGGTTTTAGAAGATAAACACGCATATCATATGCACTCTATCAGAGCACATGGAGCATATACCTTGCAAAATGGAGGTTTTTTAGTATTTTGATGAGGAATTGAGGGGGAGTTTTGTTTGCAAGTATGATGTGGATTAAACAAGTAGGCCAATCATGTGCATCTATGTTATCAAGGGGAAAATGATGTTATAACACTGAGTCATATTTACCCATTTCTAAATTATTTAGTTTTTGTTTTTTCTCAGTTTACTATTTTTGGACAATCATAGTGCATATAAGTAAAGAGGTTGACCTCCAAATGAGGGCCTTTGGCTTTAGAAATTTCTTTGTTCAATAGCGTTGAAGATTTATTTCAAGATTTAATTCAGAAGCTCTATAGGAGTTGAGGTGTTTTAGCAGAACCATTATGTGCATTAATTGTTTTGTGGACTATTTTGCAAGAAATTATCATGTAAGATATATCTAGTAAGAATTTTGATCCAACAAGTTAGCTTGTATGATTGCATGAATTTCTAGATATTAGTTTTAATATTGTTTTATTAATCTATTATTCTCTCTAAAAAATTTAATTGTTATTTAGTACTTCAATAATTTTAAAATTGGTTTTTTGATCATTGATGGAGCAAGCGTTAAACAATCATTGGCCTATGAGGGTATGCTATTAGCTAAATATTTCTATAGAACTAATTCTTGGAAGCACAAAGCATAACTACCGACTTATTCTTAATATTGTTTTCTTTAAGAGTTATTATTTAAGGAAAAAGTTTTCTCTATCTTTTCACATTTGTATTTTTTTAAAGGAAATTAGACAATAAAGTTTCTTGATAGAAATAATTCTTATAGATCTCGATGTTGTTGATTACTTTTATCTGTTGTCCCTAAAGGTTATCCTTAGCACTTAATTTTTCAAATGATTTCATTTTACTTATTTTATATGCTATATAGAAATAACGTATAAAACAATAAAAGAACAAAAAAGAGTGAAACCAAAAAAAAATCAAATCCCATTGAATGGTTGTCGAACCATTAACCCGAAGGATTATTCCATACCAAATAGGGAGGAGTCTAATTGTTCCTCGTCCTTGGATTTAATACCTATTTTTGAGGATTTGGAATCCATCCCCCTCAACACTATGGAACAAGTACAATACAAAATTATTGATCCCATTATCTTCCTAGTGGCCACATAGCCTGATAGTTCTTTAGCATTAGGGTTTTTACATCCGCAACCCTCAATTAATGATATGTTTTTGGAAATTCTATAATATTATTGAATGTCTAAAATTATATAGCCCCACACATGAGTTAAGGGGGTTGACATGGAATCCACTCGATATCATGGTGGTTAACTAGGTAGGTCAACTTGCGGGAGGCACAACTTCTGCATAAGCACTTCGATTGAGGTGGCTTTTGCATCGTTGGAAAGGTCCGAGTGTGTATAAAAACACCAATGGGAAATTATCTATGATCACAATTTTTTTACCCCAAAAAAAGAACATCCGATGCCTCAAAATGGCTCTCCAAGGTTGTCGACCCCAAATCTCCAAACTAAGACTTGTCACTAAAATAGGCCCTGTAAGCCAATTCCTCCAATTTTACCACCCATAAAGTACATAGATATATTGGAAATGGGAACTCAGTATAGAGTTTCCTATTTTTAAATTTCTCACTAGTTCATGCTCATGCATTTAATTTCACTTTTTTGTTTAGCATTTACTTGAACCATAAACAATTGTAGCAATAGTAACTAGTTGCATTAAACCAATACCACAATAAGAATAACCATTCACAACAACAGAAGAAGTATCTTGGGAAACCCTTCTCAACAAGGGAATACAACCCAACCAATCCTTTTCTATATTCTTCAAGAGAAAGACCTCCCACACCATCACCAAACCTAGCACACAAGAGGGTGTTGTATTTTTCATAATTTCATACCACAACTTCTGAAATCATGAGATGACACAAAGATAAGTGTGTTTCCTCAATGGGGATTAAAATTTATTTATACAAGGTTTATCACATCAAATGATGTTTTTGTTGGCACAATAGGGCCGACCTCAATAACTTAGAATATAATTAATAATTACAATATTAATTATCTTTCACTTTATGGTGGGGCCGACCTGTACCCTTTAAATCACAATTTGGGTTATATATAAATATAACTCTTAGACAATATAGAAAGGGATTTCACACACCCAATAGTGCTCAGCCACTAGGGGCACGTCCACTTGTGCTCAACTACATGTATGCCCAACTCAACAGATCTCTATCTCACTGAGTATCACAGGAGAATCATCTGGACACACATTCACTAGTGCTCATCCACTAAGATCACTTCCACCTATGCTCAGCCATAGGGATTTCCACCTCAACAAATATCTATCTCACTGAGTTTCATAGAAGAATCATCTGGAGTACCATATCGCCTCAACTCTCTACATAGAGGAGAACAGTAAACCCATCACATGGGCTCCTTTACCCCTCATAGGGGTACACATCGTTTCATCTCAAATGACACACCCATATCATGGGTATATTCCCTAATTAGGGGCACACATCTTTCCATATTCCTCTTAGAGAGAATGACACACCCATCTCATGGGCATCTTCCCTACATAGGGGCACACAAAATTCCATTTTTGTCTCAGAGAGAGAATACACACCCATCCCATGAGAACACCCAACTCATGGGATATCTCACAAGACAAATCACTCAACTTGTTTCTTGGAGGATGTCTAACGCAATTCTAATCATCAACACTCCCTCTCATCTAGGGATGCATTCTCCACCAAGCCATGTCTCTCACTAAAGTACTTGAACTTCGTCTTGGAAAGTGGTTTGGTGAAGATATATGCAATCTTCTCATGTGTAGTAAGGTAATGCACGTGTATGTATTTCTCTGCACCATGTCTATGATATAATGATATTTTATCTCAATGTGTTTTGATCTATCATGGAATACGAGGTTCTAAGAGAGCTTCACACACTTCTGGTTATCACAATGAATAATGGTAGGATCCATCTCATGATCAAATAACTCTATCGGGATCTTGTGAAGCCACACAGCTTTGTGGACTAACACACTCAATGCTTTATACTTTGCTTCTACAGTACTCGAGGCCACAGAGCTTTGTTTCCTGCTGCAACATGAAACCATGGCAAACCCTAAGGTAAAACAACAACCAGATGTTCTCTTCCGGTCCACTGCACTCCCTGCCCAATCTTCATCGACATATCCCTGCAAACTCAAGTCTACACTAGAGGCATATATCATTCCATATCCAAATGTGCCTCGTAGATATCTCAATACATGCTTCGTTGCTATCCAGTGAGTCTATCTCGTCTAACTCATGATCTGACTATGTAAATTCACTGCATAGCACATATTAGGTTTGGTGTTAACTAGATACATCAGTGCTCCACTCAATTGTGGATGAATCTCACCTAAATCAGTAGGAGCATCATTCATTTTATTTAAATCCATCACCATCGGTGTACGCATGGATTTGCACTTTGTCATACCTAACTTCTTCAATATCTCCACTGTATATTTTCCTTGACTCAGAAAAATTTCATCAGTTCTATATCATAGTTCTAGTCCCAAGAAGTAGTAAATCATACCCAAATCCTTCATCTCAAAATCATAAGTCAATGATTTCTTGTATTCAACAATAATTCTTTCTGAATTTGTAAGAAATAAATCATCCACATACAGGACCAAGATCAGGAACTCGTCACTAAAAATATGATAATATAGGTTTGGATCAACAACACTCTTGTTGAAACCCAAACTCATCAAGAATCCATCCATCTTCTCGTACTAAGCATGAGGTGTCTACTTTATTCCATGCATGGATTTCTTCAACCTGTACACATGAGATTTCTCGTCGTATATCACAAATCCCTATGGTTGCTTGATGTAAACTTCTTCCTCAATCTCACCATTGAGAAAGGTTGTCTTTACATCTGTCTGATGTAGTTTCCAAATCATGGATGATAGTACGGATGGAATTGTATCGAGATATTGGAAAAAATGTCTCATCATAGTCAACTCCCTCTACTTGTGTGAACCCTTTCGCTACAAACCTCACTTTTGTATTTCTCGACACTTTTATTAGCTACATGCTTGATCTTATATATCCACTTGGAAGTCACTATAGACTTCTCTTCTGGTCTCGAAACAATATCCCACACATCATTCTTCAAGATGGACTGATACTCTTCTGTCATGGCATCTTTCCATACATGTTGACCTGCTAATTCTACCCATAGAATCATAGGTAGAATATGTTCATGTATCATTGCTTTGGTTTCTTCAATGATGGTTTTTTTCTTCGTCCTTCTCAAATAGTTTTGACTCCCTCTAATTCAAGTGACTCCCTTTGAATTATGAAGGATAAAACATCTCCCTTTGTTGTTAACCTATCTGGAACAAAAAAAAACAAAAGGAAAACAAGACAAGAACATCTCCTAAAGGAGAATAACGAGTACATCTCTAGAACCAAAACAATTTAAGGATTGTTGTCACAGCTAAAACACCTAATTGTAATGTAGAATCCTTAGAAATGTAGGTTAGAAGCATGATAATTAAAACAATCAAACCTGGAGTCTTCAATTCCAGTGTGTTGTTCCTCTGAATGAACTGAGATCCCTCTGGATCCATCATTGCAGCAATGGTTCCTTCCTTCTTCAAGTACCCTCATGACAATGATGCAAAACATATATACAAGTGTATAATTGAGAGTGTACACCAATGGATATTTTTCTTTCTTCTCAATTTCATGATGAACAATGATATTCATTGTTTTTTTACCATAGACTAGGAGGAAAATTATGTTTTTGCAGCTTCCTATGGCCACCTTCCACTGCTACATTCTATAAATAGAATATTTTCCCTTGTAGCCGCCTTGTACCATACAAGTCTCATCATCAACCTTGTAGTTTCTTTGTCCAGAAGAACACTATTATCGCTTTCAACAATTGTTATCCTAACGCTGTCACAATAGTCCTTAGCAAGTTTGACAATCTTGAAACTTCAATCTTGGATTTCATCATGAACAAGTCCTTGAGCATGTTGACCTATACTTGACACATAATGATAAGTTTTGGAAATAACAAACTTTCCAAAAGATTGACCTCAAGATTGTAATCAAGGCTTTCTTGTTGTTGTAGATGAGATAAGTAATAACGAGAATATCCTTGTTGTCAACCAATGTCTTGATTGTCTGAAATACCCTTGAACTGCTAGCACAAACATTTAAGACCAAAAAAAAGCTTTAATCAACTATTGTTGTTGTATTTTGGATCTTTACCACAGTCCAAGATTTTGGGTCTCCATCCCTACTATCTCAGAGATTCGTTTAGACTTCTGCTAAGAATACTCTGAAGTGATATTTAACCAGATCTAAAATATGCTTGCATTTGTCTTGGAAACTTGATTATATGAAGTATAATCCAAAATGTTGTTTTCTTGACAAGAGAGAATAGACTCTAATGCATTCCCCAACCAACATAGAGCCATGGTTGTTGCCACCATGTCAGAATAGTAAAAATGTGTTGGTTTGAATTTTTTATATATCGCCTCAGCATAGGAAACAAGAATAGAATTGCAGCAAGTGCATTAGGCAAAAAATATATTGCAACAACTAGGATATACAAGGAAGGGAAATTCCACCCTCTAACCCAGTTCTGGAAAGTTTCTGGAAGAATGATGACCCATGTAGCAGAAACTACAACCTTCAATAAATATATTAGAATCTATTTTTGAGGCATCCCTGTCACACTCAGTGGAACTCTTATACTTTTCAAAGGAAACCAGTATAGAGTCGAGAACACTACTGAAGGAATAATGCTCACGACTGCTTAGCCTGTCTAGCTTTTCGTTCAAAGCTATTATTAATTCAGGAGTTGTTTCCAGGCTGTTGGATTCATCTGATTTGTCATTTGTTAACATGCCAACAAAATCACAATTAGTGTTGTTGATGATTCCATTAGAGGAACAACTTGTGCAGAAATTGTGTGGTATGGCTATTTGTAAAACCTTGCCATCAATACAGATTTCAAGATATTCATCTGTAACTCGATTCTCATTCCTTGTAATTGCAGTGATCAATATTTAGTGCATATATATATATATATATATATATATATATATATATATACAAAGAGAGAGAGAGAGAGAGAGAGAGAATCTCAGAACCTCTAAAGAAACCACCACCATTGCATGCAAAGTTGTCATTCATTGCAACAAGTCGTATCCATAGTTTAAGTCATATCGTAGTCGTTGTTTCAGAAATCGACCATGCAATCTCTTCCCACCATTCTTTTCCAACCAAGCTTCGATGTCATTACTGATCTTGACCGTATCCAATATGGAGGGAAAATTATCACAAATCCAAATTCAATACAACTACTATTATAAATATACTTAGTACTTCTTTAAAGACAGATCCATAAACTCACATAGTTTCCATTCTTGTACTGTGCATATGGTCTTCTTTAGGTATTCTATGATACCATGTTAAGCTTCTCACTAGTTCAGGATCATGCATTTAATTTCAATTTTTGTTTATCATTTACTTAAACCATAAACAATTGCAAAAACAATAACTAGTTTCATTAAACAAAAATCACAAGAAGAATAACCATGCACAAGAACACAAGAAGTATCTTGGGAAACCCTTCTCAACAAGGGAACAAAACCCAACCAATCCTTTTCTATATTATTCAATAGAAAGACCTCCCCACCATCACCAAACCTAGCACACAAGAGGGTGCTGTAATTTTCATAATTTCAAACCACAACTTTTGAAATCATGAGATGACACAAAGATAAGTGTGTTTTCTCAATCGGGATTCACCTTTATTTATACAAGACTTATCACATAAAATGACATGTCTATTGGCATAATAGGGCTGAAATCAATAACTCATAATGAAATTAATAATTACAATATTAATTATCTTTTATATTAATTATCTTTCACTTTATGGTGGGGGCGACCTGTACCCTTTACATAACAATTTGGGTTACAGGTAAATCTAACTCATAGACAATATAGAAAGGGATCTCACACACCCACTAGTGCTCAACCACTAGGGGCATGTTCACCTATGCTCAACCACAGGGACGTCCAACTCAACAAATCTCTATCTCACTGAGTCTCATAGGAGAATCATCTGGACACACAGTCACTAGTGCTTAGCCACTAGGATCATGTCCACATGTGTTGACCCATAGGGATGTCCTACTCAAAAGATCTCTATCTCACTGAGTCTCATAGGAGAATCATCTTGAGTACCACATTGTCTCAACTCTATACACAAAGGAGAACAGTAAACCCATCACATGGGATCCTTCACCCCTCATAGGGGTACACATTGTTTCATCTCAAACGACACACCCATATCATGGGAATCTTCCCTACTTAGGGGCACATAACTTTCCATCTCCATCTTAGAGAGAACGACACACCCATCTCATGGGAACACAACTTTCCATATCCATCTTAGCGACGAATGAAACACCCATCTGAATGGCACACCCAACTCATGGGCTCTCTCATAGGCTGACTCACTCAATCTGTGTCCTGGAGGATGTCTCACGTATTTTTAATCATCAACACCTATGACTATGTGGTTTAAATGGATACTACAGACTCTTCTTCCTACCTCTGTTATTCTCTCAAATCCCACTCTTGGAATTTCTTCTCAACTATGTACCAATTACAATATAAAATAATGGATTATCTTCTCTTCCTACATGCTCGATATTCAACATAGCCCCATATCCATCTATGTCTAGGGGATTTTCATCCTCAACCCTCAATTAGTGAGAATATTTTGGACCTTCCAGAATATTCTTGAAAGTACACATGTGGCTAGCCTCACACATGATTTATGGGTGCTAACATGACATCCACTCAATAACATGGTGGGCAAATAGGTAGGTCAACTTGCAGAAGGAATATATTTTTCATATGCACTTTGAGTAATGAGAATTCTGCATCGTTGGAAAGGTCTCGGTGTGTAGGAAAGTGTCAAGGTGTCATTAGATATGAGCGCAAAGTTTTGACCCAAAAAAATGCTATTTTATTCCCCAAAATGCTTCCAAAAGGTTTCTGGATCCAACTCTCCAAAGTGGGACTTTCCACTAAAATGGGCCCTGCAACCCAATTCCTCCAATTTTTCCACCCAGAAAGTACCAACACATATTGGAAAGGGGAACTCATTTTGAAGCTGCCTATGAATATGTGGCCTCAATGGATAATATAGACTCTTTTTCCTACCTCTATTATGCTCTTTAATCCCACTCTTTCCATGTTATTCTCAACTATGGAATAAATACAATACAAAATACCGGAACCCCTTGTCTTCCTAGTGGCCCAGTATTTAATATAACCTGATAGTTGTCTAGGGTTATGTTTGCATCCTCAAACCTCAATTAGTGAAAAGTTTTTAGACCTAGTATCTTCTTGAAATTATTCACATGGATAGAAAATCAAATGAGTTATGGAGCCTAATGTGGCATCCACTCTGTACAATGGTAGTCATCTAGGTAGGTTAACTTGCAGGTGGCATAACTACTGCATACAAACTCCGAATGAGATGATTTTCACAACATTGGAAAGTGTTCGGTATGTAAAATAGTTTAAAGGGGTTGCAAGCTATGCTCACAAATTTTTGACACTAGAAAATTCCATTGTATGCCTCAAAATGGATTTGTAAGGTTCCAAGCCCCAAATCTCCAAACTAGGACTTGCCAATAAAATGGGACCTACAAGCCAATTCCTCCAATTTTTCCACCTAGAAATTATCAAGATAGATTCAAAAGGGGAAATTTCTATGGAGTTCCTTACAATTTTGTGACATGAATGACCACTTGTTATAGCCCCAAAATTCCCTACTCATGCATACATGGCATTGGCCTTTCTACTTACATAATTTTCCAAATCCCTGCTGAGTAACTCTATTTAAAAAACTATTTTTTAGAGTATGTACATGCCTTGTTGCACTACTTCCCACATACATACACTTTATTCATTCTATAAATCCCATGTACATACATTATATGCACACTAAACAACCCGCGTATACCTCCAAAAATTGCAAAAAATAAAAAGTTGCAAGGAATTCGATGGAATTTACAGGCTTTTGGAGGTTTCCCAACCAATTCACTTGTCATAGCCTATCCCCCAACCGAATAAATACCCTTTTTTCATATAAAATGAGGTCTTGGGGTCTCATTCCACAATCAAGCATTACAATGGTGAAACTCTGCCCAAATTCCCTTTCTTTACTTGCCCAAGTATTTGCAGCCTTTTGTGAGTTATTTCCTCAACATTCCCTCTCTAGCACCTTTTCTCCCATACAATCCATTCCCTTTCCTTGAGGTGATCAGTATATTGTGAGAGAAGGCAGTTGAAAGGTGCACTTGGAGCATTTTTAAGAGGATCCTAGACTAGGTTCGCGAGGCATCGGCTTGCAAAGGTTGTAATTTCCAATCTTTGAGTATTGAATAAAAGAATATCTTTTCCCTGTCCCAAATGATGGTTTTTATGTCTTCTCTTTGATTTATACATAACAATTTATATCTAACCCTAATTGATGAATAGAAATAGAATGTTTGTAGCCTTGTTTGCCTAGTTATGGATGCAGTTCATCTTTGGGAGGAGACTTGCAACCTTGAGAGCTACAAAGCCTTAGGGGGTCATCACCAAACATTGGATTTAAGGTATTGTTTTTGACTTACTCTTCGATTTCTTTATGTTCATCTATTTTGGAATGTTTTGGGTAGTGTATAAATTAGATTGACTTTTAGGGAGTCATTTCTCTGTCTATACTTAGAACCTTGGTACAGTAATAGGGGGATTTTTCCGCTAGCACTACTACATACTTTCAATGTAACAAATGTAGGAACAAGAGTTTGTAGTAGCCATTCAGGCCATAGAGTCATAGGAATCTTCACAATGAGTTCCCCTTTCCAATTTATCATGGTACTTTATGGGTGGAAAATTGGAGGAATTGGCTTCCAAGGCCCATTTTAGTGGCAAGTCCTAGTTTGGATATTTGGGGCTTAGAACCTTCTAAAGCCATTTGAGGCATTAAATGGGATTTTGGGGGGTCAAAACATTGTGAGAATAGCTCCCAAATGGTTGTCTCTATTCTACAGATAGAGACCTATCCATTTTAAAGGTAAGTTATAGGTTTGGAGATTTTTGTTCTAGAACTTTTAAGATTCATTTGAAGGCATATAATGACATTTTGGGGGGGTCAAAACTTTTTTATCATAGCTCGCATCCCCTTTACACTATTATGCACACCAAGGCGTTTCCAACAGTGAAACAATCGCCTCAATTAGAGTTCATATGTGGAATTTATGCCTCCCATAAGTTGACCTACCTTGTTAACCATCATGGTATCAAGTGGATGCCATGTCATCCCCCATGAGTCATGTGTGGTGCTAGCCACATGTGGAATTTCAAAAATATTCTATAAGGTTTGAAACATTCTCATTAATTGAGTGTTGAGGAAGTGAAAAACATAACCCTAGATGGCTATCAATCTATGTTAAATATAGAGCCACTGACAAGAGAAGGGGTTCCATTATTTTGTATTGTACTTGTTCAATAGTTGAGTAGAGAATCCAAGGAGTGGGATTTGAGAAAATAAAATAGGTAGAAAGAAGACTTTATAGTAACCATTCAAGCTAGAAAGTCATAGGAAAAACAATAGTGAGTGACCCTTTCCAATATATCTTGGTACATTCTGGGTGGAAAACTGAGAGGAATTGGCTTGCATGGCCCATTTTAGTGGCAAGTCCTAGTTTGGAGATATGAGGTTTGGACCCTTCTAGATCCGTTTTGAGGAATCAAGTGACATTTTTTGGGGTCGTATTTTTTGAGAGTAGATCACAACCCCTTAACATTATTATACATACCAAGACCTTTTGAATGGTGTGAAAATTTCCTTAATCAGAGTTTGTATGCCAAAGCTATGCTTCCAATAAGTTGGCCTACCTATTTTATCACCATGTTATCAAGTGGACATTACGTCAATCCTCATAACTCAAATATGGGGCTATCCACTTGTGGTGTTTCAAGAATATTCTAGAAGGTCCAAAACCTTCTCACTAATTGAGGGTTGAGGATACTAAAAACCCTAACCCTAGATGGATACCAAGTTATGTTAAATACTGGGTTGGGAGGAAGAGAAGGAGTTCCATTATTTTGTAGTGTACTTGTTCTATAGTTGACTAAAGCATCCAAGGAGTGGGATTTTAGAAAATAAGAAAGGTAGGAAGAATACTTTATAGTATTCATTCAATCCATAGAGTCATAGGAAATTTTGTAGTGAGTTCCCCTTTCCAATCTATCTTGCTACTTTTGGGTGGAAAAATTGGAGGAAATAGCTTGCAAAACCCATTTTAGTGGTAAATCCCAATTTGGACATTTGATGTTTGGAACCTTAAGAATATTCTTTGAGGCATAGAATGGCATTGTTTCAAGTCAAAATGTTGTGATCATAACTTGCATCCCCTTGATTCTATTATAGACATTGAGACCCTTCCAATAGTGTAGAAATCACCTCAATTGGAGTTTATATGTAGAATTTATGCCACTCGCAAGTTAACCTACCTAATTGACCACCATAGTATCAATTGGATGCCATGTCATACCCCATAACTCACTTGTGGGTGATCTAAAAATGAAGAAGACTTGTATCTTTGAAAATATTTGCAAGTAAAATTTATGTGTTAAAATGCAAATGGATCCACTTTGCAACACAACTTTAATAGAATTTGCTCATTCAAGATGCATATAAACAACAACAATAACAGTGAACAAAAAACACATAACACAACAAATGATAAAGGATTTCACCCCTCTCTTGGGCTACATCTCCTGGTCCAGCTTCCAATAGATCATTTGTATTATTTTCTCAAAGTGATAAAAAATGTGCTTTACAATGCTCAAAATTCCAAAAAGACTGCTCCAATGGCTTCAGAACATCCAAAAACCCCTAGATGGGCTTTTTCGGCACCTCGTTTGGCCAAAAATTGAAGAAGATAGGCTTCCTAGAAGCCCCCCTTAAAACTTGTTGTCTCTGCATCTACAAAACGCACCCTTGTTGGCTCAACCTAGCCCACACGCATATTTAAGCGTAAAAACTTAGCACCGGACACAACCACGTGAACCGTGCAAACTGTAGGACTGTTACGAGAGCACTTAGCCCCTAACCGTCAAGGGCAAGGTCATATGACCCATATGACCGCGCGCAAGTGCAAACATAGGCCACCGTTTCCACAAACCAATGGTTTAACAACAAGTGGTGGGTCATTTGTATAACCATTGGAACCAAATCAAAACGCAACCGCACGCGCACCAAATGGTAGAGCAATGGGTCATATGTTAACGCAATGTGCGACCAAGGGTTGGGGCTAAGCCCAGCCCGGTCGCGCCCCAACTATCCACATATGCAAACATATATAAATATATTTCCATATATATAACAAGGATTAAACAGTGGCATGCCGGTTGCGGCCCTTCCCAAGTCTCTTCCCCCTACCCAGAGGTCGCGGGGTCGACTCCGGCCAACAACATAATTTTAAACCAATGTATATATGACATGTGGTGACCATTGACTGGGCCATGTGTCGCCATCCCGTTCGCTGCAAACATGCCACGTCACATGCCAACTGTCCACACAATTGTCTGCCATGTGTCGTACAGACTGCCATGTCAACAGCCGTACAGACTGTACAGTCAACATCCCTTTTTTTGTTTGTTTGTCATTTTGACCAGAACACGATATCTCTCGCTCCCGATGTCTTTTTGAACCCAAACAAGTTGCTTTGGGTTCGTAATGACGAGGCCTACGCTCTCGTCCGATTTGAAGTGATTCCGAGTACTTTTAATTTTTGAGAAAAATTTGATCCCCTGGATCACACCTCCCCATTGGAAAGATTTTGGACCTCCAAAAGACTATTTTTAGTCTATTTGCAGATGAGGGTAGAGTTCCCTCACCTTTCCAACCTCAATCCACTTGGCTTTGCTTGGATTTGTACCTTTAAGACCAACTCGAAGATACTCCACATTTCCTCGTTTTGAAGTTCGTATTCTCCTCTCAAGGATTGTGTCTTCATGCAGTTCTGTAAGATATTCCAGGGGAAAATCATCTATAGAAGGAATCTGAACATGATCTCCTTGATCATCAATCAAAGGAGGCTCATACAATTTCAAATTCTCAACATTAACAACTGCATACATTTGCATATAAGGAGGCAAATCTAAACGAAAGGCATTGTTATCAATCTTGTCAATAATATTGAAAGGGCCATATCGAATTGGTTTCAATTTTTTACCTTCTCCTTTAAGCCTCTCCTTACTGATGTAAAGCCAAACTTCAACTCCAACTTGGAAATTGTGATCAACACGATGATTTTCATGTCTCATCTTGTACTTGGCTTGACTCTTTTCCAACTGCTCTTGCACCATTTGATGTATCGACTGAATTTGTTCAATGAACTTTTCTACCCTATCAATGTCATATTGACCATCAATAGCAATATCCTTCCCAAAGATAAAATCTAAAGGAGATTTGGGCAAATAGCCAAAACATGCTTCAAATGGCGACATTCGAGTTGAAGAGTGCTTAGCTCGATTGTAAGCATGTTGAATGTAGTGTAAATGCTCATCCCAATGTTTAGGATGCTTGTTGCAATAAGCACGAAGAAGATGCACCACTGTTCAATTTACCATTTCTATCTGACCATCTGTTTGCGGATGAAAAGATATTCTCTTTTTCAATTTGGTGTCCATGAGTGCCCATAAACTCGACCAAAAACTTCCAACAAATCGAGAATCCCAATCAGAAACAATAGATTTAGGCAATCCAAAATGCACCCAAACATTTTGAAAGAACGTTTGTGACATTTTTTCAGCTGTAACCTGCTTCGTACAAGGCATCAAAATACATATTTTTCTAAATCGATCAACCACAACATAAATATATTCATGATTTCGTCTAGACATAAGTAGACCTCCTACAAAGTCCATAGAAATACTTTCCCAATGATGAGAAGGAACTAGAAGTGGAGTATACAAACCCAACTTTCGATTGCTAGGTTTACTTGTGGCACATAGTGAACATCCTCAAACATATCTCAAAACACTTTCATTCATTTTAGGCCAGTAGCAGTATCTTTGCAAATTAGCCACTGTCTTGCCTACACCAAAATGACCAGCAATAAGAGAAGAATGGGCTTCTCTTATAATGTTGATTCTTTCCCCCTGTGGAATACATAGCTTG
>ML801567.1:166524-198001 GCA_009831015.1 Picea engelmannii | reverse complement strand
ATAAGAAAAATCTTTTGGGAAACCCCTAGGAACTTCCTCACTTTTTTTTGGATGGTATCTAGTGTTAATCCATCAATGTTGATTAAGAAAACTAACACAATAGGGACATTGATCCAAGTGGATATTGGTGGCCACCCACCTATTCCACTGGCTCGAAAATTAGTTTTCCACCTTGGCAATTTTTCAACAGTTTTTTGGGTTACAAACTTTTGGGGTCGTTTTGAGACCCTAAACGACGTTTTTTGGGGATTTGGGGGCCAGGTTAATTTTGCAGGAAGTGATCTAAGGTAGTTGAAAATTGTTCTTCTTGGTTAGACCTTTCCAACGGGCTATTGTGTTCCTAAAACGGATATCGCATGCAAAAGTTATGACCCCAGAAAGTTGATGTACTAACTTACCCAAATGGGGCCGACATGACTTTTGGCGCTTCATCTCTCGGGGTTAGGTTTTTGGATATATAAGGTTTTTGACATTCTTGTTTATTGTAAAAAGGACTTCAGATCCTCATTGAAATCATCTTCTTGCGAATGAGCGCAACCGTCACATCTCTTCTTAGATATAAGCTACCAACATTCCAACAAGCTTGTTTTTCGCTGCATTTTACAATTTCATCTTATTTCCTTATTGACTAGAAAACCAGCTTTATTGTATCTCTGTTATTATTTGTTAAGCAACTTTTAATAATATGTATTCATTTCGTTCTGCTCATAAAATCCGGATCAGTGATATTAGAGAAGTCTGCTCCTTGTCGTCTTAATGCATGTCCCCAACGATGTCATGGTACAAAGAATTGGGTCTCGAACTTGTTTCTCTTGAGGAAAAAATATCTCACGTGCCCAAGTGACTTCTCATGGCAGGAGAAAAGAAATATGACGGGACCTGAGATCCTTTCAAAATGTTTCTTGAGGAAGCCCTCATGCAACAGAGGAACGAGATGATGGATAGTTGTTCACAAATCCTTCGGCGGCTACCAACAGGTGACACATCTTCCTCGAGCAGAGGCACCTCCCCCTTGAAGGTACAAATCAACTTCGATATTCCTATATTTGAAGGTCATATAAACGAAAATGTTGTAGAAAAGTGGTTGAATCTACTTGATCCAAAAATGAAGGTATTACTGATAAATCACAAGTTAGTTTAATGTACCTTTTGAATCGGATCGTTAAGAATGCGAAATACATAAACTTGTTATCTTGTTTGCGGAATATCAAATGTGAATTTTACTTGATGCTTATTAATGTATAAAGAGATCAGCCATTGATATTCATGTTGTAAATGAAAAGAATAGAACAACAAAACAGAAAGAGAAATAGAGACAAGAGATTGATAACGGAGTTCACCAATTGTTGGCTATGTCTCCGGGCCCGCTTCCAAGTGGAGGACCTATTTATTGCTCTTTAAAATGCTCAAAGTTCTCTTACAATGCTCTTTGTTGTTACATTACATGCTTCATGTCATCTATGAAAGACCTCCTTTCTCAGATTCATGCATGCACCATCAAAATCCTCTCAACAACATGAGAAAAACGCCTCTCAAAACATGAGAAAAGACCAAAAATTACAAACTGCTCCTTCAAAAACCCTACATCAAAAAATCCCCCACAAGCTTCAAAAAGCCTGTTTCTTATAGTTTTCAAGGCTCAGATGAGGAATCCCAACTTCCCTCAAGATCTGGCCTCTTTTTGGGTTCAAATCTCCCTTCAAATGGCCTAAAATCCTCAAAAAATCTATTTTCTAGGCATAATATCAATCAAAAATCACCTCTATATAGTTAAAAAACCACTTTTAAACCAAAAAATGCAGAGTAGCCCCCAAGAATGGGCGCATGCCCCCTTTACCAGGTCACATGGGGCCACATGGCCAAGTGCTAATGCTCCAAGTGCTATGCGTCAGCCCCCTTAACTGTTAGCTCCTGGTTTTGGGGTGCCTTCCATGGGATCTGGGCTAATTTGCCCTTGGGTGCGCCCAGAATTATCCCTTGGACACACTCCTGTAATGAAACCACGTGTTGGGGCTTAGCCCTAGCCCCCTTGCGCCCTCCTTTGGATATTTGACCCCAAAACTATAGGAAAGTGGGTTTTTTTCATAAATTTGACTTTTGGCAGGTTGGTAATTGAACTTTTCCAAAGACTTCGATCTAGCCATGGGTCAGAGGTTCGAATCCCATGGACCCCAAAATACTTTTTACATGCCAACCAGTAGTGAAGTGCCACATGGCTGCCCATGTCTGGGCCATGTGGCACTTATTCATTTGCTAGTTGACCATTCACTTTTGCCATAGAAGAATATGATTTTTGTGTGATATTTTTCACACCCGGAGTCTGTTTTGAGGAAATGAATATATGGGTGGAATCATCGTGACAAGATGATCATGATGGAATTGGTTTCATCCAATTCTGAGAACTTTGATTTTTGAGCATTTTCTGAGCCTAGGGAGCCTCTTGGATCATTCCTCCCTACTTTGGAAGCTTTTGGACCACCAAAAGTCTGCTTTTACTCAGGTAAGAAGTGAGGGTATTGCCTCCCCACTTTGTCCTGTATCATCCATCCTCTCTGCTGGGATAATGATCACCTGACTAATCACAACAAACATGAAAACTGAGATAGCATTGTTTATCAAAGTAATCATGCCATCAACTGCACATTCATCGACATTGTTTGTCATTATTAGCAGCCATACACTAGTGAATAGCAACAAACCAAATAACAATACTAAATGTGCTAATGAAACAACATGCTTCCTCTTTTGAACATGAACAGTAATCAAATTATGCAGTTGAACCTCAGGTTGTACCCCTGGTGACACTTCATGACTGTTTGAAACATATGGAATCATCTCATGTTTAGAATCACTAACTTCATGTTTTATTACAAACATAAGTGTTAAATTTTTTCTTACATTTACCATTCTTTTTAACTGCCCTGTAACTGCAAAGGACCTGTCAGTTTTCATGCGACGAGCATGAACAATGTACTCCTTCCCATCTTTCTTGAAGCAATATTTATTTTCCTCCCTGTAGAATATGGATTTCCTATCATAAAGGTATGGGCTTCCCAATACAATTTCACATATGTCCAGTGGCACTATATCAAGATCTACTTCATCAACATAATTAGAAGTGATTGCAAGCTTGATTTTACATTGCTTGGTTACTTGTAAATTGTTATCACCACATATCCATCCCAATGGATATGGTTTAGGATGTGACTTAGTTTCAAGTCCCAAGTTATTCAAAACATTTTCACTGATTAGATTGGCTAGTGATCCACTATCTACAAGAGTATCAACTTTGACATTATGTGTTATGACTCTTATGTGGAAAAGTTCATTCCTTTTACACTCATCATTTACATCAACTGATCTAGAAGAGCTAGTACTTGCAACAAAATTTATACCTCGGATTCCCATAGCTACAACTTCTGTCTCATCATCGGAATCTGATCAAAGATCCACTTGAATTGTCACAGTTGTGGTATTCTTCCTTTGTGGTTGGAAAACTTCTTTGGCTTCAAGTCAGGATGTAATACCTAACAACAATCTTCATCATGGCCTACTTTCTTGTAATGCTTGCAAGTAGGATTCTCCTTTCTTTATGTGGTTTTTTTCTTCTCTTTCCTTTTCCCTGCATCCTTTCTTTGCCAAGTATCTGTAGAAACACTATCACCAACATTTCATTTACTTGATTCAATGTGAATGTCTTGTACACATACTTCATCAAAGTTAGAAGGATTTAGCATAAGAATAGTGTGCTTAAGATAAGAATGTAAACCAACAATATATTTTAGGAGTATCTCTTGTGTATATAATGGAATACCCAAATTTAAATCCTTCTTACGAAATATCTGAGTATATTTTTGTACACTTTGACCTTTTGATTGTCTTAAACATTGCCAATTCATCATTTCTTATTCCATGTAAGCTAAAGGGTAAAACTGTTGTTTTAATGCAATAACAAAATCATTCCAGGAAGAGATTGTTTTACCACTTTTCTTAAGATCATCTCTAGTTCTACTTTCCCACCATATGAGAGTTGTGCCTCCCAATTTAAGACTTACTAGTTGGATCTTAGTTTCATCATCAACAATATTTTGTATCCTACAATAGACCTCTAATTGTCTCACCCAATTATCTAGCTTTTCTTCATCTAATTCACCATCATAAGTGGGTAAGTGAAACTTTACATCTAACTTTAATAATGGCATATAAGAATAATGATGAGTTTTTTTCTTATCCTTGGAGGAATGTACACTTGCTTCATTATTAGATGATGAGGATGAAGGAGAAGAAGGTTCCAAAGGTCCACCACCTCCAACTCCTCCTTCTGCTCTTACCAAAGATTCACCTTCTTCATTGTCTCGAAGCCTTCGTTGCCCTCTTTCATGATAAAGCTCTTGTACCATGGCTTGCATCAATTTAAATGCCTTGAAGAAATCATCTTCAATTTTGTAGGGACCCAATTTCCGTGGAGAAGACATCTCTTGCTTATGTGGTCGCCTTTGAATCTCTGTGTCAAGAGCCTCAAGTTGGCCTTCTCCTCGCTTGAGTTTTTCTCTCGTGAGCATCCAATGCTTGAAATTCATGTCAAACCTTCACAACCAAATGCTCTGATACCATAAAATTGATCCAAAAACAAAGGTATTACTGATAAATCGCAAGTTAGTTTAATGTACTTTTTGCATCAAATCGTTAAGAATGCGAAATACATAAAATTGTTATCTTGTTTACGGAATATCAAATGTGACTTTTACTTGATTCTTATTAATGTATAAAGAGATCGGCCATTAATATTCATGCTGCAAATGAAGAGAATAGAACATCAAAACAGAAATAGAAATAGAGACAAGAGGTTGATAACGGAGTTCACCAATTGTTGGCTACGTCTTCGGGCCTGCTTCCAAGTGGAGGACCTCTTTATTGCTCTTTAAAATGCTCAAAGTTCTCTTACAATACTCTTTGTTGTTACATTGCATGCTTCATGTATTATGTGCAAGACCTCCTTGCTCAGATTCATGCATGCACCATCAAAATCCTCTCAACAACATGAGAAAAATGCCTCTCAAAACATGAGAAAAGACCAAAAATTAGAAACTACTCCTTCAAAAACCCTGCATCAAAAAGTTCCCCACAAGCTTCAAAAATCTTGGTTCTTATAGTGTTCAAGGCTCAGATGAGGAATCCCAACTTCCCTCGAGATCTGGCCTCTTTCTAGGATCAAACCCTCCTTCAAATTGCCTAAAATCCTTAAAAAATCCATTTTCTAGGCATAATATCAGTCAAAAATCACCTCTTTATAGTTAAAAAACCACTTTTAAAACAAAAAATGCAGAGTAGCCCCCAAGACTGGGCATGTGCCCCCTTTACCGGGTCACATGGGGCCACATGGCCAAGTGGCTCCAAGTGATATGCGCCATCCCCCTTAACTGTTAGCTCCTGGTTTTGGGGTGCCTTCCATGGGATCTAGGCTAATCTACCCTTGGGTGTGACCATAATTAGCCCTTGGACGTGCTCATGTAATGAAACCACATGTTGGGGCTTAGCCCTATCCCCCTTGTCCCCTCCTTTGGATATTTGACCCCAAAACTATAGGAAAGTGGGGTTTTTTTCATAAATTTGACTTTTGGCAGGTTGTTAATTGAACTTTTCCAAAGACTTGGAGCTAGCCATGGGTCAGAGGTTCAAAACCCATGGACCCCAAAATTATTTTTACATGCCAACCAGTAGTGAAGTGCCATGTGGATTCCCATGTCTGGGCCATGTGGCACTTATTCATTTGTTAGTTGTCTATTGACTTTTGCCATAGAAGAATCTGATTGTCGTGTGATATTTTTCACATCCGGAGTCTTTTTTGAGGAAATGAATATATGGTTGGAATCAACACGATGAGACAGTCGCAATGGAATTGGTTTCATCCAATTCTGAGAACTTTGATTTTTGAGCATTTTCTGAGCCTAGGGAGGCTGCTGGATCACTACTAGAAGGGTATTTTTCTGTCCATAACTTTTCGAATAGAGAAACGATTACTTTTGTGCTCCTCAAATTTGTTTCCCATGTCAAATATTGGTGGGAAACTTTCTATGAGTAAAAGGAAACAGAGGAACCCTCGTTATTTACAGTCATGGCCACCTGGGAATCCTTCGGGGATGCTATTAAGGAACAATACTACCCTGTCAGAAGTTATGACGAATTGTATACCAAATGGATCACATTGCAGCAAGAAAGAGACCAAGCAGTGCCATAGTTAACAAATATCTTCAATACCTTGCGCACCAATATGGGTATCAAAGATTCAGAGCGACATCTGGTGCTCTGCATAGATACATCTAGACCGAAATGGAACTTTTGTACATATCATCCTTGGGCATGGCCTACCGATATGCCGTCAAAATCGAGAAGAATCTTGAACAAAATAAGCGATAATTTGGGCATGGGAACCCTTCACAGCAAAATTCAGGAAAGGGAGGCCCCAACCAATAAAAAAAAGGACATAGAAAAGATGGATAGTATCAGGACAACCAGTCCAAGTCACAAGAAAAGAAGGACACCAAAAAGACAAATAAATATACCGGGAAGTGGTGCGACTTCCATAAGAGCCCTTGGCATAAGATTGTTTATTTCCTCTTAAAGAAGTCATTGGTGGTCGAAGTGAAAGCCTTTGAATCAAATGTGAGTTCTAACTCTGAGTCAGAACCAGAAAGGGGAAGACGAATCATTGACATGGAACCCAGTGCCACCATTGCTACCACCAAGCTCCAACCTAGTGAACCAGACGAGCCAAAAGAAGGCGAGTGCCTCTTCCATTCATAGATGTGGGTAAGAGGAACCCTTCTACACTTCATCGTTGGTAGTGGTAGCCAGAAGAACCTCATCTCAACAAAGGTTGTCAAGTTCTTGGCCCTGCTGACAACGTCGCACCCACAAACCTACACCATTTGATGGCTCTGCCAAGGAAGCGATCTCTATGTCAGACAACAATGTTGAATTTCGTACGACATCAAGCCCTTCAAAGATGAGGTATAATGTGATGTTTCTCCTCTCAAAGTTTGTATGTTATTTTGGGCCAACCTTGTTTATGGAAACGTCATGTTGTATATGAGTCTAGGCCTTGTAGTGTTATTATTACTTTGAACAGGAAATTGTATAGGATACCCGAGGTAGTCCCTCCTAGTGCTATTTCCTTGATCTCTTCCAAGCAATGCAAGAAGGTCATCTCTCAGACCGAGAAATTTTTCTTCTTCGTGATTCTCTCTCAGAGTGAGGAAAATATTGCAACCACATATAGGGCCTCCATGACCGATCTCTCCACACAATAGAAGAAAGTGGATAAGGTCGTGAAAAAATACTCTTATATCTTCTCCTCTCCTATCGGGGTACCTTTTCAATGCCAGGTAAAGCATCCCATCGATCTGACGCCAGGAGCACTGCTACCCAATGGTCTAGTCTACCACCACTCTCTGTTAGAAAACAAGGAGATCAAGAGGCAGATCCAAGAACTGCTCCACAAGGGGCACATTAGTCCCATCTCATCACCTTGTGGGACCCAATCGTGCTGGTACAAAAGAAATATGGGACCTGGTGACTCTGCATTGATTACCGAGCCCTGAATAAAATCACAGTCTGAAACCAGTACTCGATTCCCCGAATCGACAACCTCCTTGATCATATCACAGGGGAGAAATGCTTCAATAAGATTGATCTGGAGTCTGGCTACCACCAGGTCCCAATAGAACAAACAGATGTACGGAAGACTGCCTTCAATTCAAAAGAAGGTATTTTTGAATGGCTAGTCATGCCCTTTGGTTTGACAGATGCTCCAACAAATTTTATGAGGATAATGGACAATATCCTATGACCTTTCACCAATACTTTTATAGTGGTGTATATAGATGACATCCTCATCTATAGAAATACTTGGGAGGAACACTTGCAACATATTCAGTAGGTTCTGCACACCCTCCAACAACACAAACTATATGCAAACTTGAAAAATGCTCCTTCAACATGGACATGGTCCATTAATTAGGCTACATCATTGATAAGAACGCTGTACATGTGGATCCAACCAAGATTCAGGTCATCCATGACTGGCCAGCCCCAACCACACTCACAGAACTTCAGAGCTTCTTGGGCCTCACCAATTTCTATCATAGGTTCATGTTGGGATTCTCTCATATCGCATGGGCCCTCATCCAAGTAACCATGGGTGGCGGTAAGGAAAAATTTGTGTGGGTAATGTCCCAAGAACAAGCCTTCGATGATTTGAAGAAGAATTTGTGCTCATCCCCAGTACTTTCATTACCAGACCTACAACATCCCTTTGAGATCGAGACAAATGCTTCAGAGTATGTTGTGGGGGTCATTCTCACTCAACACGGGCACCTTGTGGCATATCATAGTGAGACACCATCAGATGTTGTCTGTAAGTACCCTAATTATGAAAAATAAATGTACTCCAATGTGAAATATTGCTTCCAGTGGAGACATTACATTCTTGGGAAGGAGACAGTCATCCACACTGATCACAAGACACTACACTTCATGCAGACCCAAGGAAAATTGCAGAATGACCTCCATCAGAAGTGGTCCACATACTTACAACAATTCCACCTCAACATCAATTATAAAACAGGAAGTACCGACCAAGTTATTTATTTCCTTAGCTGACCTCAAATCACGACACTCACCACAGTGTTAGACTCTTGCGGCCGTGAGATCTCTGGATGACCCCACCTCTATGAGACATACCCTGACTTCTCCACCACCTACCAAATGTTGGGTGCCAACTGAGTGGTCGCTAATTTCCATCTTCAGGATAGGTTGGTGTGTCATCTGGGCTATCTCTACATTCCATCAAGTGAGCGTCTGAAGCTAATTTGGGAATCTCACTATAGTCGAGTGGAAGGACACTTTGGCGTTGAAAAGATAGTGAAAGTGTTGCAGAAAAATTTCTGCTGGCCGAAACTTCGACATGATGTTGACAAGTATATCAATCCCTGCATTGTCTACGTTATTGCCAAACCGACCACTAAGAAACATGGCCTGTACACCCCTTTGTCTACTCCTGATAGGCCATGGGAATGAATCTCAATGGACTACATGTCAGGCCTCCCATCCACCAAGGGGGGAAATGACTGTGTTTTTGTGGTTGTTGATTGCTTTTCCAAGATGGTGATTCTAGCCACCTGAAAGAAGAACATCACAACATAAGCCATTGCCAAGCTCTTGTTTGAACGAGTATGGGTACATTTTGGGATCCCAAAAACCATTATCTCATACCGTGACAATCAGTTCCTCAACACATTCTGGTCAAGCCTTTGGTCACTGTTGGATACCAAGATCACCAAATCCATTGCCTTTCATCCCCACACAGATGGCCAAACTGAGGTTGTCAATTGGATGACCGTACATATCCTGTGCACGTACAATTCAAAAAAAACTGCACATGGTATGGATTCTTCCATATGTCCATCATATCTAGAATCGAGCCTTGCATAGTTCAACTGACCATAGTCCCTTTCAGGTGGGGTTGGGATTCCAACCATTGGGCCCTACGGATGTTGCACTACCCCTGGCGACCACCTCATCTAACTCATCCCGTGCTCAACCAAAAGTTGAAAAATCCACCTGGTTCATTGAGCGAATCCAACACATCCGCCAATAGGTTCAGTATATTCTCCAAAATTCTAGTTCCAAGTACAAGCAACACCATGATCAACATCGAATGCCACATAAGTTTTAGGTGAGTGACAAAGTTTGGTTGCACTTGCAGAAAGAATTCCTTACAGGGCCCCATCAAAAGCTTCGCCCACTCTGTTATGAGTCGTACACCATCAGTAAGGATGTGGGTGACAATTATTTTGAGCTCAATGTTCCCCCTTTCCTTGGCCTGCACCCAGTCTTCAATGTGGCTCTCCTTCGGCCATATTTCCCACCATTATTGGACACCTCAGAGATAGCAGAGTAGTTGACACCAACTGATCTCAACCCTAACTGCATGAAACATGCATCTAGTGATCAGATTGTGGACACACAGATCAATGGCACTCGACAACAAAGCATCCAACTTTATCGAGTCGTCAAAGAAGGGAAGCTTCTGCACCAAGGCAAGTGGCTCACCCAGGTCCAAATTCAACAAAAATTTCTTCATCTGATGGGGGAACTCAATGAAATGGAGACCATTTCTTCCTAAAGAGGGAGGATTGATCAAGGTGGATATTGGTGGCCACCCACCTATTCCACTGGCTCGAAAACAAGTTTTCCACCTTGGTAGTTTTTCGACAGTTTTTTTGGGTTTAAAACTTTTGGGGCTATTCTGAGGCCCTAAATGACGTTTTTTGGGGATTTGGGGCCCAAGTTATTATTGGAGGCATTGACCTGGTCCAGTAGAAAATATTTCTTCTCGGTTATACCTTTCCAATGGGCTATCGTGCACCTAAAACAGAGATCGTATGCAAAAGTTATGACCCTGGGAAGTTGATGTACTAACTTACCCAAATGGGGTGCACATGACTTTTGGTGCTTCATCTACTAGGGCTAGTTTTTTGGATGTCTAGGGTTTTTGAAATTCCTGTTTATTGTAAAAAGGCCTTTAGAGCCTCATTGTAATCATCTTCTTTCAAATGAGCACAATCGTCACATATATTCTTAGAGATAAGCCACCACCATTCCAACAAACTTGTTTTCCGCTGCATTTTACAGTTTAAGCTTATTTCCTTGTTGAATAGAAAACCAGTTTTATTGTATCTTTGTTATTCTTTGTTATTCTTTGTTATGCAACTTTTAATAATCTGTATTCATTTCATTATGTTCATAAAATTTGGATCAAACATCAATTTAGGCATGCAATAGAGGCAACCAATACATGGGATCAACCTCGAGACCTCCTGCATGAATCTCAAAGAAATCAATCACTAAATCCATCCCATCAACTTAAGAATATGTGTGTCTAAGCTCAAGGGGTTAGTTCAATTGGTTTCCACTGATGTTGAAAGGAATTTAGCCAATTCCATGCTAGGAGGTGCCTCGCTCAAATCCCACTAGGTGAGGTATACTAGTCTACATCAATATATTTACAGGAGATGCCATCCACAAAAGTGGGGAAACATCCCTTGGGTTTCCCAAGGAAATCCTTATAGGGAAACCCAAGGGATGCTTCACCATATTCATGAATGGTATCCCTAGTAAATGCATCAACAAAAAATAATGTGCCTCATCTAGGAGTATTCAAACTAGGAACCTATTAGTACAAAACTAGCCATATTCCCTACAACATCGACAACAATTGGTTGCGCTAACTGTTTGGACTCACACACACACACACACACACACACACACACACATATATATATGATGTTGTCATTCTCCCACCTTCTAGTCAATAGGTGAGAAATAGATTGTTGGTACCTCATCAGCTCCAATAAACAATTAACTTATGATGATCCCTAAATCAACAATTGGATCAAAAAGAACATAAATGTCATAAGTGGGATGTGAATGTAAGTAGGGAAAATAACAACTTTGTATCACTACCACTCAAGCTAAATCTAATTAAATATACATAAAAATAACTATAACATATTTACATTTGTTTAAAATATTTATTGACAATATCATCATAAATAATAATAATTTAATTTACACTATACATATTTGTGATTTTTTTCAATTTTAATTGGTTATGTTTCGGCACTCGAGTTTATGCACTTGGAACTTGGAGGTGAGATCTCCTCATGAATTGAATATTCATTGAGGTGAGATTATAGGATTTTAATGGAGTGAGGTGTGGCTATTGATTTGAAATTTAAAAAATAGAGTGAATAGAGGAATTTATCACATACAAGGTTGGAGTGTGTCACTTACTTGACAATTTAACACAAAATAAGGAAAACATGAAAGAGACAAGCCTTGAAGTAGGGAAGCATAACCAAAATGTATGTTCCTACCTGGTGATAGACAATGGAGAATGTAATATGTCAACTCCTAAAACTAGATATGAAGATAGAGTTCTTAGTGACAGAGTAATTACAAAGTATATCTAGTGGTTTTGGTATTCAATTTTGCACCAAGTTTAGAAGCCTTGAAATTCATTTAGAATATGGATATATTTACATAAGATTGGGAACATAGACTAAGATTTTAATTCCACAAAGTGTCTATGTTGGTGAATAGAATGGGATATAATTCCCTCACTTATAGATGATAATATCCCAAAGCAATTAAATCCTTAACTATGACACAACTACCAGAACATTGAAGGAAAGCAAAATTATCAAAGCGGTAAAGAAAAAGGAAAAAAATTGAAAGATTTGCATGCCATTAATTTGTAGCTTCAATAAAGATAATAGGAACATAATGGAGGAAGTCCATGTGTTTGACCAAAGGATGGTAGAGATGGAGAAGAGCCATGAGACCTATATAAAATAATTATCATTGATAAAGGACTATTTTGTTGAATATTAAGACTCCCTCATAGTTTTCATGGATGATTGGGACAATCACATATTTCATCTTGTGAAATTAGGAGAGAAGGTTATTCAATTAGATAACTAGTGAGAGGAGAACTTCACTCAAATGATAGCTCAACTACGACAAGAGTTGGCAGAGAAGGAGGAAGAATTTACCAAGTTGTAGGCATTTGTCCACGAAACCAAGCAAGTTCCTTCCATTTCTACTATAGGAGCTGGCACCATAACCAAAATGATTATGGTAATATCACCTTTAGAATTTTGGTGATTTTGAAAAGCATAAAAAAGAAATTGGTTAGAAATTGTTAAGGCGGATGGGGTACAAAGTACAAGGGATATGTAAGAAAAGACAACGCATATTAATCCCCATCTTAGTTGAACCAAAGGACAAGTATGAAGACCTAGGTTTTGATGGTATAGAGGAAAATGTCGTCAACACCAAGATCAAATTTGTGAAGAAAAAAAACATGGAAGAATTGGCTTGGTCATAGAAAAAAAGAGAAAAAACAAATGAATTTGGCATCACACCATTAGTTCATCCTCTTGTGGTAGATTGTAAAAGGGAAAAGATGAGTAATGTGCAAATACTCAACCTACATCAGTACATGGAAGAAGTGTCAAGTAGATCAATAGGAATAAGAAGAATAACAAAAGGTATGCATCAAGCATGGTGTGCCTTATTTGTCATTGATATAAGAGGAAAGGCCATAGCATTGATATATATTTGTACTTATTTTTATGTTCATAAATGGTAAGACGTGCCATCAAGTGGCATCTTGTTGGGAGAAGAAAGTCGCATGCCACATGTTAGATTGTTTTCAAAGAAGGAATGGAAAGAATACTTCCCAAAACTAACAATGAATTCATATACAAGGAGAGAAAAAGGATGTCAAGAAGTCCATATAGTAGTGAAAATAATTTTTTCCACCATTACAGGATGAGTGGACATTGAGAAGCAAATTGTTGGAGTCTAAATCCATATATCTACCCTAGGAACTCCACCATTAACATAAGAGTGTGGAGAATGAATCCTATAGAAGATAAAGAACTCATTGCATCCCCATCCTAAGGAGAAAAAGTTGTCCAAGGAATTATAGTAGCAAAAAAGTTTAGTGTCATCAATAATGTGGATAGCACATAGATGCCAACATCAAGGGAATCCATGATCGACTTATTTCCTTCAATCCTCCAAAATAATATTCCCTTCTTGGAGATGTATCAAAGGTTAGTGCAAAAAGGTCAATGACTTTGCGGGTTCCTTGGAACTCCATGACATACACCAAGAAAAATTAGATTCTAGATCATTCATGAATATTGTGTTGCACATAGAGGATGTTATTAGATTCGAAGTTCTATAGAGATGGAGTGTTGTGAAAGAACATGCAATAGAAGAGAATTGTTTCATGTTCAAAGTGATTGATCCTAGCAAAAGAGGGAAATCCACACTTCCTCTTATGGATTTGTTGCATGATGGAATAAGCTTGTTGGGATCTCATTGAATAAGCAAAGACTAGAATTCAACTTGGATTTTATTGGTTGTTCATATAGACCATCTCCAAGTTTGAGAAAGTGATATACTTCCATGTTAAAAGATGGGAACGAATCCTAAGTGACAAATTCAAATCTAAATATTTCTCATAGCTAAGAGTCAGTGCATAGACTTTTGCACTACAAGAACGAGTGAGCCAGGAACCAAAGTTAGAGCCATAGCCAGGACCAAATCCAATAGCCAGAACAATGAGTCAAATCCAAAGTAGAGTTAGAGTTGTAGAGAGCGGTCGTAGTTAAATCCATGTTCCAAAGAAGTAGATAGAAGGTGCATTGATGTAGATTATTTTCCCATAATCTTTTGGAGACCTAAAAAACTCTGAGTGGGGAGGTGTGATCTGAAATGGATTCAAACACAAGTGAATGATTGTAAGACTCGGTACCTACAAGTGCAATTAGACAATTAAGAAAGGTTAGATAAAAACATAAAAAACAATGTAAGCAATAAACAACAATTAAATAAAAGAAAAGAGAGGAAAATAAGATAATTAAATGAGGGAGACAAATGAAACTAGGAGAGAAAAATGAGGAATGGGACATTAAAGGTCGTTCGCTTGGTTTTCCCATTAACCTCCCTCACACCCCTTGGTTGTTCTATATGTTCTTGTAACTTGACTCTCAAAGGGATTTTTGCTAACAAAGAGGTGAGGATGCAAAGGAGAGATATTACATGTAAATTGTTGAATGGCCATAGAACCATGTGCTACATTGTAACCTAAAATTATCAAAATGAAGACTAACAAAGCCTTTGATTCTGGGGGTTTTTCCCTTTAAGATTTCCTAGCATTGAGAGCCAAACCACCTATCAATTCTTCAACATTGAGGTTGTATTCCCTCCAAGAAATAAATTTCATAACCAACAAGGCATTGAAGGTTGTAAGAGAGTTGTACATAGGCAATATAGGTTGTATGCTACTTGTGGGTGAGTTTCCTTACTTCTCAAAGATGTATGTAGGCTATACATGTTGTATGTATCTCCAAAAAGTCGCCCTCATCTTCTTGAGACCACACAAATGGTTGTTGGGCATTCCCTATATGCTTGGGCCATGTGCTAAGTGGTGGGGAAGTCCAGTGATAAATAAATTCATAAATTGGTCAATCCCTCTCTCACTCCATTATTTTGTCCTCTTATGGTCCATATAGTTCGAGCTAATCATGGTTCATATCATTTGGCATGTTATGGAATTATCTCATCTCTCATACATTTTGAAGCCATCTTTTATGATGTTCAAGTTGGATTGGAGTTAAATTAAAGGTATAGGAAACTTGGAAGGATGGCTTTGTATGAGACATGTCAATTCATTGGGAAGGAAATGTGAACTATATACTATTTATCAAATCTATATTCATGTTACTATATGAAATCTTCATTCATAATATTTTATTTACTAGCAATAATATGTATATGTATAGAAGAGCTTTGCCTTGTACAAAAAGTACAGGTTGAAGACTGAGTATATAAATGAAAGAAGTGAGTCATCCCAAAACAATTAAATGGAAATATACATATGTATGTAATTGGAGATGTACAGGCTTGAGTTTATGCACATGGAACTTGGAGGTGAAATCTCCTCATGGAATGTTAAGATTCATTGAGCCAAGTATTTTTTGTTTTATTATCTTAATAGTGCATAGAAGAACAATCTGAGTACAAGCTACTAATTACGTGTAACACTATCACACTTGCATCTCAGTCTTAGAAACACCTATAGGAATTGCAAGAGATTTAGGAATTTAATGTAGCAATGATGTGGTTTGCCCAGCCTTCATGTGGGGAAACATAGCCAATCCCTATGTTCCTTCCTGATGATAAACAATAGAGAATCCAAGTAGTGAAGTCCTAAAACCAAATATGAAGATAGAGTTCTTAGTGCGAGAGTAATTGCAAAGTCCTTAGGATGGTTTTGGTCTTCAATTTTATACCAAGTTAAAAAGCCTTAAAGACATTAAAAAAACATAAATATTTACATAATACTAAAGAACAGAAATTACAATTTTAATTCTACAAAGTATCTATCTTGGTGAAGCAATGGTCTATAAAACCTTCATTTATGAAGCATTTAAAAAAAAAAAAAAACACTTAACAATCAGAATTGATACTCCTAAATGCTGGTTGTTTTGACTTTCCTAAATGCTGGGCTTTGTGGGATGGAGAATCATTTGGTTATTGTCTAATTATTTTTGCAAAACGGAGACCCTTGGTTCTGCACAATGTTTTTCATATGTGTTTATTAGAAAAATTGATGGGTATACTTCACTTCGCTGCATATAGTAAGACAACATCTTACTATTTGCAACGTTTTCGCTCTAAGCGGCAGCGCTGGCGGATTGGGTATTGGAAATGATTCTCGCCGATTTAATAAATTGTTTTAAAGAAAAAAACATTCAAATAACTTACAACTTTATTATCTTGCAATTTATCCTCATACAGAAAAAGATGATTACAGCATAATCAAATAATACATCCGGGTTTACAATTTGATTCAACCAGACAACATCTTTGCAAGAAAGTGGCAGCGCCTACAACTGGTAGATCTGGTGGATCAGGTACTGAAATGATTTTCACCGATTTAATAGATAATCTTCCTTATTGTGGAATACATGATTTCAGCCTAATCAAACAATATAATCTGGTCAAGACAATGAAGATGGCCATGCTCTGCCAATAATGTCCTCAACAAATTCTTCAATATTTTTATCGGAAGAACCGCCTTTCACCATTGCCTCCCTCGATAATTTCTTCCACCGTAAAGCATTCTTCCGCAGCTCAGTACCCAGTTGGCTTTCCATAACGATCTTTATRCACTTSTCCACTTCCTCCTTCCCTACTAGTCCGTTTGCTGATCGTTTATTCAATCTYATCCCCGCYTTCCATTTCTCTKCAATGTATGCGGAATTAGTTGKCTGATCGCTCCAYTGAGGAACAGCCAACATMGGAAYCCCGAGGCTGAGGCTTTCCAGTGTCGAATTCCATCCACAGTGTGTCATAAAAGMGCCGACGGACGCATGAGAAAGCACTTGCAGCTGATGACACCATGGRACGACTARSCCTTGYYYGGAGGTTTCGTYGAGGAAACCCGCAGGCAAGKTCTCTTCRCTATTMRTTTCCCCTTTCGAAGAAGGTGGACGAATAACCCATAWGAAGGAATATCCACTCGCTTTCAGCCCAAGAGCAATCTCATGAATTTGTTCTTTYGAAAGAACCGCGAGGCTTCCGAAAGAAACGTACACGACGCTTGCGGGTTCCTTCGTATTCAGCCAATCCATGCAGTTTGTGGTTTTCCACATACTGRCGCCGAAGTCTGTATCTTYGGGATTCCGTCCGTCCAAGAAAGMCGAGGGTATGAGAGGACCGACAGTGCGAATCGGAAATATCGATTCCATTGAATTTATTTCTTCCGATTCGAGTTCGGAAAACGAACTTCCGAGAACCCACGTTGCCTCTGGAAGAGGCTTAAACTGATCCATTACTAATCGCAGCAGGGACTCAAAGGCATTTGAAGGCTGCAGAAAGGATGGCAAGTCCGATACTTTCAGCAACGGCAATCCTGGTATTTCTATCGCGTCCACCATTTTACCTGTCCATCCCGCAAGTTGGCTGAAAACAAGAAAACAAGTTATATTGACATAGAGAAAGTAGAACGTATAGACATGATACAGGTTTCGTAAATAAAAACATACCCAATCCTCTGCTAAAATTGTAATAGATGGAGTAAACTGCACACGATTGCGTCCAGAAAAAAGCTACAGGAATATTAAACTTCTTTGCTACTTCCGGAACCCAGTGAAGGAAGGAATCGTAAACGATGCAAGATATATTGTTGCCTTTAGCGTTTAGCCTCTCTATGAGATTTGCTAATGTGAGTCCTCCGATCCTGCATAACATGTCGAGGACCATGTCCACGTCCTTCGACCGGTCCAAATCCAGAGGAAGTCCGTCTGAGATTGTGTCAAACTGAAGTTCCGTAGAGGATTTTGACGCCCCGCGCACTGCATGTTGAGCCTGTAACATGCGCTCACGGCTGGCTTCGGTCGTCACAAACGTGACCATCATTTGTTTAGAGGCGAGCCGCTTGGCAAATAGCAGCATTGGATTGATATGGCCCTGCTCTGGATAAGACAACACCAGAACATGAGGCTTGCTGTACTCTAGTTCCCCCAAGGACCCCATCTTACTACACTCCGGAACGGAATTGTTGTAGATAACCTTTCTATACAAATATTTTGCTCTCGCAGGCTCTCGGCCTTTTCAATCAGTTTTCCCTTTGTTCTTACTGTCTGGATGTACCTCTTTATATCGTAAACCTAAGGGCCTGGCTTCGATCGTGTATATCCTGAAAAGCAATTCCTACAATTATCGTAGTGAATATCCAGCCAATAATAATGAAGCAAAAGCGTGTATGTCTCATCCACCTAGACACGACAAACCGTCCTTTCTCACCAAATCCACTATAAATCCAAATCGGTGAGTGTTCCAGTTACCAACCCGTCTCCCATACAATAAGAGAGGAGATAAACCAAAGTTGTAAAATTGGTACTACTAGCATATTTCTAAGTGGGGAATGAGAATGCCCAAGTAATTTGCCAAGAAATCTTTGGGGTATATAAGTTCTTAAAAGCACTTCTAATGTACCAATCCATAGCTAGTTAGCTAGATTTTTTAACTTTTCTAAACCAATCAATCTAGTGGGATTTGGCATATTAATATTGTTAAGTGGAATCATAATTATTGAAATTAAAATGATCTTATTTGAAGTTGGTTCACTATTTTGATGATGACCTCTAAAAATAACTTTTAAATTGGTGAAAAATTTGTTCTTGTAAAATCAAGAACTTGATATATATTCTAGGGTAAATTCTATAAATGAATGATCTTTAAGTTATGATTATATTTTAAAAACAAAAATAAAGATTTACATGGTAATAGAATTTAAAAATAATATGTTTTGGTCTTGTATCTTGTCGTGGATACAATTTTTAATAATAATATACTAATTATTTAATTAATCTAAATAAATATAGCTATTTTTATAATTTTAATAGTTATATATACTTATAATTAAGTGTATATTATGATATTAATTATTAATATGATAATGATGATAATTAACATCTATAGAGACCAAATTTAATTAATATAAATACTTATAAAGTTATTAGTTGAATATCACTTGAATTTAAATGGAATTCTTTTATCATGATTTAAAAAAAAAATATTTTTAGTCATTTATCATTACTTGAAAAAATAATTATACTTAATAAAGTTAAGATTAAACTTGATCTCAATTTGTTGTATGTATCATTACTCTTCATCATTACTTTTTTTTTTTAATCATTACTTATAAAAATAAAATAAATATTCAATTAACTTTATAGTTAAAATTAATAATTGTTTAGTACTTTTTATCACTATAATTCTTTTGAATATTTAATTAACTTTATAGTTAAAATTAAAAATTGTTTAGTACTTTTTATCACTATAATTTTTTTATCATTATTTTATAAATATATATTTTTTAATGATTTATCATTATTTTAAAAAATAATTATACTTAATAAAGTTAAGATTAAACTTGATCTCATTTATGATATGTATCATTATATTTTTTTTATCATTACTTATAAAATAGAATGAATATTTAATTAACTTTATCGTTAAAATTAATATAATATTTTTTATCACTATATTTTTTTATCACTAATTTAAAAAACAAGTACGTATGTATAAAGTTAAGGTTAAACTTGATTTTATTTATTGTATGTATCATTATAAAATAAAATGAATATTTAATTAACTTTATAGTTAAAAGTAATAATTGTTTAACATATTTTAAACTTAAAGAGGACTTATCTACTTATTTAATTAAAAGAAGATTAACAAGTAATATAATACTCATATAATTGTGTCAATTAGTTTTAACTTATCATAATTAAAAATTAAAGAATATTTTATAATTGTCAAACTCAAAATACTTATTAAGGAGACTTAATTTTTAAATATTGGTGGGAACTTAGTTCCTTTATAAAAACCGAAGGTGATTCTAAAAAATTATCATAATGTTGAAAAATTCCATTGACACTTCAGGTTCACCAATTCACACCAAATATTTATTTGATATATTGCAAAGTGGCTAACTCTGTTTACCAAATGTGTATACTCAGTTTCCCAAAGGTGTATTTGATATAGTGAGCAGTGGCTAATGTCATCTTGAATCTAAACATGTGAGTGATGCCTAGCATTCCAGGTGGCAGTTCAAATTTCAAATCAAAATAAATAATATAGTCCATGCCCATTCCACTTGGTATTTGTATCTTTAATCAAAGACAAATATTACGATCTCTATTTCACGTGGTATTTGTATTTTTAATCAAAGACAAATATTTCCACTTTTGCTTAACATTCTACATGGTATTTTTGGATTATCTTTGAGTTTGTACCAATGGTTCCATTAATTTAGGACTGATTTGCTTCTTTATAACTTGAATTCTCTTGCAAAATTTGTAGGTTATAGAGTTTTATTTTACATTTTTTCTAGATAAAATTATCATTGTTATCATTAGTTTCTTGTTTTGAAAAATCTGTAGGTTATAACTTGAAATCTCATATTTGTAGGTTGTAGGTCATAACTTGAATTCTCCTATTTGTAGGTTATAGAGTTTATTTTACATTTTTTTGAGATAAAATTATCATTGTTATCATTGGTTTCTTGTTTTGAAAAATCTGTAGGTTATAGAGTTTTATTTTACATTTTTTCGAGTTAAAATTAGCTTATTTTGGAATTCCAAACAAGGATAGTAGTTTATAGGATTTTATTTTAATTTTTTTTCAATTAAATTTATCATAGTTATGGTTATTTTTCTTTTGTTTTGAATTGGAAACAATATTCAAAACAAGAACGAACTCCACAATAAATTAGTTGTTACATTTTATTTTGCAAAAATGCTCAGGTTTTTTAAACTTAAATGTTAGTAATTTAAGATGTAGAAAAATATTTGAAGAACAAAGTTCAAAGACAACAACTTCCTATGCTTTTTAAGAATAACTTTCAAACAATGTTATTTCAATTCTAATGAATTTAAATTATTATTTTTCTTGGATAGATAGAAACGTAAAGATCTTACTCTAACTAACCATTTTTCTTGATATATTTTTCCTTGATATCTTTGCATTAAGCCTCTTTCAATAAGGCCGAAATAATTTTGAGGAAATGACTAAATGCTCCATTTTATAAAAAATTGTACATGGAGATAACTCCGCTCCATTTTATAGAAATTTGTGCATGGAGATAACTTCACTCTTGTCTATGTTTATAGAAATATGTGGAAGGGAACCATTCAATTGCCTCGTGTTATGTAAGAAGTTCTTACCTGTATTTGGCTGGGTTGAAGGATTCTTGAGTTCGAAACCAACACATTCATTAATTGTTGACCTGCTAAGTGGAATAAGAACACTTCTACTTGTTGATACAAGTGGTTATTATTAGTCTATGTGCGAAGTGCAGTGGACTTAATGCACTTACGTGTTTTCCTCAATGGATTGATCCCTTTACAAAGGGCATGAAATGATATTTTAGGACAGGTGCCAATAATCCAGGCGTAGATAGAACATTTTCATGGTGTGGCGATGGGATTATTTAGGTTCTCTGGGCGGTAAATAGAAGTGGAGAAGAAAATTGGAGAAAATAATGGAAAATGTAGAGACCATCACGTCTTCTTGGACTGAATGTTGTTTATTGCTAGAGTACTATCATGGTAATTGATCATAGATGGTTGCCTAAGAGGAATGAGGTTGGAGTCCATTTGGATTCAGTTTCTTTGAATAGAAAGTATGGCGGTTTAGGAATTTGACATTAATTGGAAGTCAACATTTGAACACAAATTTTCACCCAACGCCCACCATTTTTCCATTTGGAAGCCATTTTCTTTGTGGCTATTGCTTCGAGATTCCTTTCAAAATTTACCAAGTGAAGAGACTTTAGGTCATGTGTGTGTTTCAATGAGCAGGTGCACAAAGAGAAGCTAGGTGAACGCGTTAAGGCACTGCAACAACTTGTCTCACCATTTGGAAAGATAAAATCCTAAATCTTTGAAAGCATTTGAATCTTTTATTTTGAGCAACTCATTTTAGGGAAAAGAATATGCCTAAGCATAGATATGAGTCCATTCATCTTCAAAAGGTTATCTTTCATGGCCTTAATCTTGATTTTGTAAACCTATAGACTTCAACCAGACGAAATATGAGGAGGACGAAATATGAGGAGGATGAACATTGGCATATAAGTAAAAGATTAACATCAATTTGATACACTTGACATAAGATGCTTATTTGAGAAGCTTCAAGAATATTCAAGATGGTTCCAAAATTTAAAAAAAAAAAAAAAAAAAAAACACAAAACCCCTTTGAAACAAAAACAAGGTCCCTTGGTTGTTACTCCTAAAAGAGTTTCATGGAATATAACCACTAATAATCATGAATGAAGGATTATCTTCATATTATATTTTTAATTTAGATCTTTTAAAACAATAAATTATAGATGTAATTTTTGCTTATTATGTTTGTTTTTTAATCTCAAGAAGCTTTTTTTTCAGCTTACATTTTAGATGTAGCTGGTCATATACGTACACAATCTCATTCTGTAAGCATGTTACCACAAACTTAAAAGTATAATTGTACCACAAACTTAAAAATATAATCATACAAAAGGAGAATACACATCATTTGCTAATTTTTTCAGAAATAAACAAAACTCTCATAACATACATAACAAGTCGAATTTTTTTAAAACTATGTATAAATGTTAAGACAAATCCAACTGCTACATACAATTGTTGCTTCTAATTTCATTTTCTCATAAATAAAACTTTTATAGCATACCATCGAAAAATTTTAAAACTATGTATAATATTAAAACAAATCAAACTGCTTCATACAACTAAACACAATTGTGACAGAATTTGCGTCGGTAATTTACTTTAGCACTTCAAATTATGGGACGGGATTCATTTCTGTATGGACTGGAAAGGCTGCAGATTTGGCTGTATTTTGTGCCCGGTGTTTTTCTTTTTCTCTTCAATTCTTGAGATGGGAAATGCTTTCTGGACTAGATAGTTTTGCTGTATTTGAAAACTTGTATAGAATTTTTTTTCTAAATGAAAAACTAAACACAATTGCAAATCTCCTCTGAAATAAATACTATCTTACCACATGCGAATCTACTCTAAACAAAATAATTTTAAGTGGCTTTTGATTTTTAAATATATGTGGTTATATGTTATTAATTAGTTTTTTTTATTTGCTATAGGTTAAATTAACAAAAGAGATAAACATGACTATTAGATTACAGAATTATATTATATAATACATTTGTGGCTCATTATATAGAGCTCACTGATAGTTATTAGATCTAACTTATTCCAATTATAGGATGAGAGGTTGAGAAAATATCTCAACCATAAACACGAATCTAGGATCTCATAAATCCAACTCCCTAACAAGCTCCTAATAATAAGATCACACAACTCATGTAGAGAGTGACTCTACTTCTTAATACATCATATGAGATAAGTAGGAATTATATATTCCAACACTCTCCCTTAATGACTACTTATCTAAATATCTTTGTGGTCATATCTTCATCATTGTCATGGCTTCAATTTTTCACTTGAGCTTTCTTTATTGCAGGCTTCATCCTTGAACTTTCTTTGCTTCCTCTTGCATCTTGTACATGCATATAATTATTGATGTCCATATAAAACACAATCCATCTACCAGAATACATGGGTCATCTGCCGCTGTAACCGCTAGTTCTCTAGGAATTGTTTTCAACTACATAGCTCATCAATGTTAAACTCTCCTTTAAACGTAACTTGGTCTCTCACACTCTGAGACTCACAACTTGGTCTCACACTTTGAGATTCTTCCATCTCACATCCCCACCTTGAATCGAAGATCCAAAGTCTCTGATTCAACATCAAGCTAGCATACGAGTACACCTGCCACCCTCGTACCTACCCTAGTGGTTAATTCCACAACTTCATACAACAACCTCTCTGTCTATGAGAGAGTATCACATCATGTGATCACATGCGCTTCTGCGCTACAACACATATGCATGTTTATGCCTTACTAACAGGGCTTACAACAAATCTAGGGAATTTAGATTGCCTATGGCTAAGCATTACAATTTGGACCATAACCTGGGATGTCGGGTACAACCGATCATGCACCCCCTACAACAATTCAATCAGGTACATAAAATATCAACAATACTCTTACCAATCATATGCCCAATATTACAAGCCCATTACATATGCCCATTTATATCTCATCATCATTCTTGAAAAGGACACACATATAACCATTTCACAAAACTTGAATAAAATGAATACTCACAACTTCAAACAAAAAATATCACTCACAACTCAATCGCGCTTTTTTGAATTGATTTGGAGGATGTGTGAGTCCGACGGAATGAGCACGTACACCTCACTTCATTTTTCTATAACACCTCCATGTAATGGCATGAACGATAACAAACTCCAACAATAACAACCTCTCTCTTTATGACTCCTTTACTCAACAGTTGCAGTTCCTCTCCAAAATTCAAAAAATGAGTCCCATGTATGTACACTGCATAATATCAGGTCAAGCAAGGTTGTGAAGGTTATTATTTACCTTTGACCTCCTCTCTGACCTTTCCCTCAGAACTTCCTATCTGTAATCTTGCAATCGAAGCAAGTGTGCAAACTGCAATGCAGGCAAGGGTTTCCAAATGTCTAGAGGATCATTTCTTTGTGAAAATGGTGCAGCTAAACCAGTAATCACCTCACCAGCCTGTGGACTTGTCAATGATTGGAGTACATGCGTCGGTCCACATTCACGTTTTGTCCACTATGTAATTCACGTTTATCCTCATCCTCAATATCTCCCTCTTCAACCATATCAACAAAAATTTCTCCCTCTTCAGTATCTAGAGGTACATATGATATTTGACAACTTTCGACAGCTTCTAGAGAGCTATTACTCACAGTATTTTTGTCATTTTCAGTATCCATGCCAATGGACTGGGCTGCTTCAGCCTCAGATTCCTTAACAACAGGAGCACTTGGATCAACATTATTAACTGAATCAACAATTAGCATACTTGTATCTTGTTGCTTACCGATGTCATCACCTCCAGAAGGAATCTCAACAGATGAGAAAGTCATGGCAGAAGATTCCAGAAGTTAAAATGCATCTGTGCACCTACCACGCATCCTGGCTCTTTCAAATGCAGACTACACAGGATGTTGAGGCATACTTGATGGCTAGGTCGTCCACTAGCACGAGAATGTTTCGATCTAACCATTGTTACAGAGAACAGGGTTTTCACATGCATTCCATACTCCTCACACACTCTTCTACGGCTCCTCTGCAATTCCCACGACTCTTTCACGTCGGGTTCACCAGGATTGCTCCTCCTTTACTCCACGAAGGATCCTCACTTCCAAGACAACACAACGAAATCTCCATGATAGCGAACTCTTCATACTGCGGCTCCTTCACCAGAATCCTTTACTCAAGATGCCAAACTTATTCCACACAGGATGCTCCATGCTTGACCATGGCTACTTCCTCAAACCAGTTGCATGCCACGCTAACACCAGTCACACTGGCTCACTCAACGACTGTCAATCATGCCCTCTTTGGATAGAAATCACGCTACACACTACGATCACTGTAAACTGTAATTCCTCTACTCTTCACATGATCCTGGGCACTCCCGTGAGGGAGTCACGCCCAACCCTAAGGCTCTGATACCAAATTAACAAAAGAGATAGACATGACTATTAGATTACAAAATTATATTATACAATACATTTGTGGCTCATTATATAGATCTCACTGATAGTTATCAGATCTAACTTATTCCAATTATAGGATGAGAGGTTGAGAAAATATCTCAACCATAAACACGAATCTATGATCTCATAAATCCAACTCCCTAACAAACTCCTAATAATAAGATCACACAACTCACGTAGAGATTGACTCTACTTCTTAATACATCATATTAGATAAGTAGGAATTATATATTCCAACAGGTTATTAATTAGTTTCTTTTATTCATGAAATTTTATGTGTGTAATTTTTGGATTTCATATATGAGGATTTTGCTTTTCAATTTCTTAATGACTTTGTAATTTCATGATAATTTTTTGAAAAAAATATTTTCTTCGTAAAATGAAGAAAAATGGTTGGATATTTGGTGATGTTTTATTATACATTTAAATTATTAAATTTTGTTACTAAAAACTATAAATTAATTTTTAAATTTTGTTATAAAAATTGATTTAATGTTAATAATAATAAAGATTTTTTATATATAATTTAAATAAAGAAATACAAATTTATATTTAAAAAAAAAAAATTGTTATTTTATATTAATATTGAAATTTGTATTTATTAAATATAAATAAGAATTAAAAATACATCTATTTTAATTTTATATCTATATAAGAAAATACAAACATTTCATTACCAAAGTTGGTCATTGCTCACAAGTATCATAGGCTATTACATTGACAAGTTAGAAGATTGCTTGGAAAAAGCAGGTTGTGTCGGCGGAAAGGAGTCCCCATGTGAGTTTTTCAGCGGGTTCTTGCATGTCCAAGTTATACCCCTTACTCTTTTGGCTTTGGTCCAAGTCGTGCAAGGCTATAAACTATTAAGTAGAAGTTCTACTTGCAAGGACATTTTTAACTCCTGACAAGCATGCATACACTTATACAAATATAATTATGCCTATTTTTCCTATTTAAAATAGGTGCAAAGCATGTCACAGATACAAACATTATGACAACCCAAGGGATTAGCTCAACCAGTTGTCACGGGTGTTGTTGAGTATTTGGCTAGTTGTTACCCGTGTTTCTGAGCATTTGGCTAGTTGTCACCGGTGTTGCTGAGCATTTGGCTAGCTCAGCAGGAATGCCATCTACAAATATGGGGAAGCATCCCTTGGGTATCCCCAAGGAAAACCTTGGGGAAAAAAGAGAGATACCAACATTGGAAATAAAAATGCAGGGTGGTTATTGAATGGAATGGAAAGCAACAAGTTTGTCGGAAGGTACTATAAAAAATAGCCAGCATTCAAAGGCCTTTTACTCATTTGAGGGAAGAATGTTAAGTTTTTTACCAGTAACCCTCCACACAGTAAAAAAAAAACATTACCATAAAGCTAATTAATTATCATATTTACCTTTATTGTTTTTACTACAAGTGTATGAATCCTCAATGCATCTAGAATATTCTTCCTATCCTTCAGCAAGTATATGTTCATATAATGAAGTTAAACACACAATGATCAAAATCCATTACACCAAAACATCTTCCTCGTGATGATTATCTGGTCTACAGGGATTGTAACATCATGCTATACAAAAACCAAACAACCCAGCTGACAGCTCTGTAATTTAATATACAATGCAAAATGAATGTAGATAATTTCTTATACCCTTTAGAGACTCACAAAGTCTTAAACTTACTGAGATACTCACTTTCTAGTTTTAAGTTGGATTTCAAGGTTCAAATTTCAAACATACGATTACATCAACTATTACATTTTGCTCTTTATCATAGACAACCTAGAATTTTTTATCCATTGGCAAATGATCATGATATTTAATCAATCAGCTATTTACAACCACTTTATTAAAACTGATGACTCAAAGGAAGTTTGTACATTCATATCATAGATTAGATTCTAAAATATTTAGAAACAGTTAATCCCTCTAACAATTCAGCGAAACCTACTCGGAGATGTTACCAACAGACAAGATTATGGGATTGCCTCTCCATCAAGGCGTAGGCCCCATTCTGCAATGTTTGCCTGGACAACAAAGATGACATGAGAAAATATTTTTTGATTGTCAAGAACTTGCATGGAACAAAATACAAAAGTTAATAAGTGATTGTAAAACCAATTAAAACAAGAAAACTGTTAGCAAAACCTGAGAAAGACAAAGTCTTTTTAACCATACCATCACTGAAGAATTTTGTAGACAACTCTGCAGCTTCAAGCACAAGGCATGCAAGGACCTTGCTACCATCAATTTCAATCCATTAGGGTAGGGGAAATTCATTTCCAAAATATTAGGGGTTTTCATAATTAAAAATATGTTCTAGCTCTTACATTCAAGAATAGAGACACAAATATGAACTAACTTGCCAGAGAATTGTAATGTACAAGGCTATATTACGCTAAGAAACATGGTGATTTATACAGTTATGAGTTATCTAGTACAACAAAAATTTGGGAATACAATGCTATAAAAAAAAAGAATAATGAAAGGTTGAATACCTGTAGCATCGTTGTTGAAAGCCTTGGAGCCCTCTCAACAATTTTTTTCCCTTCGTTTCCCTTAGCAGCAAGTGGCCTTGTACTCGATGACTAGAGTAGGATGGAATTTGATGAATTTTATCAGGCTTCAACCCCAGATGGCTGCAACCCTTCAACCCTTCAAAGGTGACCTTGTTCACAACTTATATGTGTTTTGTTAACTTTAATTGGAGTCGTCATTTTATTTTTCCTTGTGGGAATCTATCAACAAAAAAAGATTGACTTGAGTTTTGATTTCTTTGAAATTTAAAATGGAGAAATTCCTATAAACATCGTTCCACTTAAACACTAAAATTAAATCATAATAGCACTATAATAATATCTGAAATTTCTAACCGATTATGTTTTGTATGTGTTTGTGACCTAAAAGAAATATCAATTCTTTTTGGCAGGTTGGAGGAATGATGGAAGAAATACTTAAACCTACAAAATTGAAAAGAGAAGTAATTAAAAGGAGCCTCGAAGTACATTTACATGATGTACTCGTACCTAAAACTTTAGGAAGCTCCAATGTAAAATTCAAACAACAAATTCAATGAAAACCCCAATGCAAAAATACCAACCCCAAATAGAAAATCATGTGCACAACCCAATACTGAAATGCAAACTCAAGTGACAACCCAATACACAACTCGAATTCCAATGACAATCCAGCCGAAGGGAAGTAATTAACAGACCTCAGCCTAAAGTTTAAACCTCTCTGAAATGTTGGGTTGTTTCTAGGAGCAAGTTTTGAAGGGAATGGCACAAATGATCATCTGGTGGTAAATACCGCCAAGCCAGCACCCAAGAATGGACCCTCCCAGAAAATCCACTTCCATAATAGATTAAAAAACAAGAATCAGAAACTGTGAAATATAACATAAGCAATTATAGAATCTTTTGATTTCAAACTAATATTCTCTCCACCTGTACTTTTCTTCACTAACTCCACACCTTATCTACGTTCTCATTTTTTGCCTCTTTAGAATCTCGTCATTTGAATGACATTTTTGGAGGATTTAAGCTCTATATTGTGGAAAATACATCACGCATGATTTTTATGGGCTATGTTTATTCCTTCATTTGGATGACACTCTTGGAGGATTTAAGCTCTGTTTTGTGGAAAAGACATCCTGCGCGATTTTCAGGGCTGTGAATTACTTGACGCAAAAGAAAAAAAAATGCAAATTGAATGAATTTTGGGACAAAATTTAACAAGTCCACTTGTACATTCCAGATGGTTATCAATGCCACAAGATAAGAAGATATACACTTTTTCGGGTTTTGAGTATATACAAATACACAAGTCACAATCTCTTGCAAATGTGAGAGAATTGAAACAAAACCTCTTTGCATCAAACTTAGATGAATTTATGGCCACAAAACCGATGGAAAATTGGATACTATGTGTAGGATGCCCAATTGAAAGGAGTCTGGAAGTACTATAACGAGATGTACTCATACCTAAAACCTCAGCAAACTCCAATGTAGAGCCGAATTTTCCCTTTTCCAACAACCTCATATAGTTCAAAATTCGTCTGAAACTGATAAAATACGTAGACCGATTTATCTGTCTGACATCCACTCTATCATGAAACTCTCCCCAATTCATCTGTGTTCTTTCTTACGCATCCAATGATATGCGTAATGACATATTCCAACAACAACAATTTCAAAGCAGTGTCTGTGTTAACCGACCCAATTCTTGTCGCCTTACACGCGTCTAGAGCTAAACTGGTCCACTTCGTTCCGAACTCCATACCACGTCCTCCGCAAGTGGAATGAAGACCTCAATCTTCCATTATTCGGGAGCAAGAGATACTGAGATGCCATGGAAGAGGTCTGTAAGCGATTGGGCGTACAAGGGGAAATCCACAGTGAAAATTTCCAGAACACCATACTGCGAACAGGCAATGAAAAGCTAGGATACCAGGTGGAAAACACTAATGTTCAGGAGGTGGCTAGGACGAGGGTGTGTAGATTATAGGAGTTGGTTGAGGAATCGTGAGGCGGTTGATAGACTACATGGGTATTTATGACTTATCTCTTAATGTACAACAAAGAGATAGGATATGTAGGTAGATGATATGACAATTATCTTTATCATAAATGCAGAGTGGTATGGTGAACAAAGATGGTTTTTTCTAAACCTGTCAACATGATGAATGGTGAACAAAATGGTTGTTTTGGAAAACCTGTCAACCAATTGACAGGGTTTCTACAAAACCTCATACTAAATATGCCTTCGACATAATAAGCAGTCTTGAGTTATTCATTGTTTAGTTTAATATATTTATCTTAATCGGTTAGTTTTGATTTATTTTAAGTAGAATTTATAAAGTATGGGATAAAATTAAAAAGTGGCTACATTATCATTATTGAATGTTTAAACATTTTGATAATTTATTTATAATTACAACATTTAATATATGTTAGAATCTATGTGTTTCTTAAATGCTATGTTTGGGAAGTTGAAGGTTCTTTGGGGAAAAGTGGATGTTGAGGGCTACAAAGAGGATCCCTTTCATGGGCAGAAAGAAAGTTTTAATAGATTATACATTATAATAATAAAATTTAATATAAAATTATTCATTATATTAATAATATAATTAAATTTATAGTTAAATAAAATTATTTATAATATTATATCATAATACTATAAATTTTAGATATAATATTATATAATAAAGGTTTAATAGATTATACATTATCATAATAAAAGTTAATATAAAATTATTCAAATAAAATTATTATAAAATTATTGGTTAAATTATAGTTGGTCTAATGGTTAAGAACATGTGTTTTCTCCTTTGAGGTTTAAGGGTTCAAATTCAAAGGAGGTAGGGTATGTATACCTCCATAGACTTTAGACATTAGTAGTCAAATCATCATTATGATATCGATATTCATTACGGGGTATGTGACAGTGTAACATATGTGATGGGTTTTGTTGGTTGACAAAAGTCTTTAATGCTTATGTGACATGGTGACATTCATATTTATTAACTTATGTCGAATTATTACATTTTTAAGGGGATTATTCCATATTTGTTCATTTGGTCGAATTATATATATATATATATATATATATATATATATATATATATA
>ML801567.1:62679-128316 GCA_009831015.1 Picea engelmannii | reverse complement strand
AGGGTTTCAGTCATCCAGTGGGGCACCCCATTCAGTGGGAAATTTAGATCTACGGAGATTGAGAGGGATCTTGGAGATTCAGGCACCTGGGTTATTCTTACCATCACCCGATCTATCAATTGGCATATTTCTTAGGGTGATTGTACACTTTTGGCAGCAGGGCCGAGTTATTGAGGGTTTCAACCTTCTATTGGAGCGTGGCATTCTTTAGCTGGAGAGTTTGGCATTTATATCTGCTTGTATTGATCTTCATTTCTTATTCATCCTTTGGAGGCATTATTTTGTATTAGCGGGAGCATTTTGTAGCAGCTCATATCTATTGCTTGTACGACCATCAGAGGTTTATGCCAGATCGACCATCTATTGTATTGATCTTACATTGATCATAATAAAAAGGTCAGATCTTTGTTTGTGCTTCTACATCTTGAATATCTTGTGATCTCCATGTGTTGATGAATCTTGTATGCACTTAATAACTCAATAAATTAGTAGTAGTTAGTGACTCCAAGAAAAAATTTGGCTTAGGATCATTACACTTTTTTTCTAGAATGATTCAGACCGCAAAATTGTTATTCCATTGAGGAAAAATATCCAAGTATCTTTGGTTAAAAATTAAGTTTGTGGGTCGTTGTAGTTTTAGAGTTACACTCTGTGGAAAATAGAGTTTGTGGTTAGTCCTGAAACTAGTCAAAAATAGGTGTTTCGAGTATAAACGTCATAACTTCTTCATAACATATCCAAATTCAGTAAGGCCAAATGTGTTGGTTAAAGTATAGTCTGTAGTATGTTGTGCAATATTGTCATATCTATTCAACAAATATTCTGTGTGGGGCACGCTCTACAAGGTCGCTCTCTAGAATAAGACAGAATTCAGCAAGGTATGCTATTTTTGCTATAGCTACTTTTCTGAGAGGTTACAAGTAGTGACACCTGAAGGAATTGCATAAAACACACTGAAGAAAATTCTATATCAGTTTCAGATCTTTATTCATTACAGGTACAAAGTTATGATTATTTCAAGTTAGGGTTGTTGACTAATCCAAAACTGGTCATGTGAGACTAAAGAAAAGTTTGATGTAAATGCTACTCTCTTGTTGTTTAAAGTTAAGGAAGGTTTGTAGGTATGTTATCATATACACCAGGTCTATTACAGAGTTATAAATCATATTTGGATGATGAAATTGATGAGGGATTTTGGTTGAGGTACAAGTTGGGTACATGCTTTAGACAAGTAGTTGATGAGTTGGCACATACATGAGGTGTATAGCTGATGATGTTGGTACATATTGATGAGTAGTTGACACATGATTGGTACATACTTGGTACATGGTTGGTTGCACTTGTTTATGGTACATTTTGATTACAAATTGTTTGGTACAGGTAAATGGATGGTTGATGCACTTGTTTATGGTACAGGTTGATGCACTATTTTATGGTACAAGTTGATTACAGGTTGAGGTACATGTTGATGTTTGGTTGATGCATGGTTCAAATTTATTGGTACATGTTTACAACAGTATATCTCACAGTGATAGTGTGACAGTGGTTCCATCATTCTACTTCTACTTCAGGGCAGTTGGACGAGGCAAGGACAAGTGGTTGTAGCCACCTTCCAATTGTAGCTGGAGAACATAGGGGGTTGTATCCTCCTTCTAGTTATAGCCAGAGAATTGGGGATTTGGAGTTTCCCTTAGGTTGTAGCATGATAAACTAGGGGGTTGGAGCCTCCTTCCAGTTGCAGATGGAAAACAAAGGAAGTTGGTTCTTCCAATGAATGTAATTCTTCAAGACATATAAGAAAAAGCATTATGTTGTTTTCTCCCGATTTAGGTTTCCACGTAAAACACTAGTGTACTGTGTATGTGTGTGATTGTTCATTTCTTATTTCTCATTATTGGATAATAATTCTACATTGATATAACACTTGGATTATTTGAAGAAAAAAGAGTATAATTACGCTATTATTGATTCACCCCCCCTCTCAGTAATCCAACAATTGGTATCCGAGCGGCTTCCTTCATAAATGAGTTTAACCACTGAAAGGTAGTTCATGGAGAGTACCAACTTGTATAAAAATGGAATACCACAATTTGATGGATAGAAGTATGTTTTTTGGAGCATATGGATGAAGACATATATACAGGCACAGGGATTTCAAGTTTGGCAATCAATTGTAGATGGATACATAGCACCAACAGTTCCACTAGCAAATGACAAAAAAGTGAAACTCGCTGAGAATAATTCCAAAGACAAAAATGCACTTTTGAATGGTCTCAATGATATGGTATTCACCAAAGTTTCACATTGTAAATCCATTAAAGAGATTTGAGACAAGCTTCGAAATATTTATGAAGGAGATACAAAATTGAAAGCAACAAAGCTTCAAACTTACAGAGATCAATTCGAACAACTAAAATGAAGGAAGATGAGAATATTGCAGCCTACTTCTTATGAGTCGATGAAATAGTGAATACAATCATAGGATTGGGAGAAGAAATCGAAGAATTTGTAACTATTCAAAAGGTACTAAGATCTCTTCATATGAGATTTAACCCTAAGATATCAGCACTAGAAGAAAGATCGGATCTAAACTCAATAAGCATGGAAAAACTGCATGGAATATTCACAGCATATGAAATGATAACTGAACAGAAATATCCACATGTAAAATAAGAAGCCTTCAAAGCATTCAAAATATCAAAGAAAAAGAAAAAGGAACAAGAAGAATATAGCAGCAGCAGTAGTAGTGATGTCTCAGAAGATGATGAAGAAGTGGCCAACTTAGTCAAAAGACTAAACAAGGGAACCGACGGTAGGTATAGATGTAGCACCACTTTTCACTCACTACGGTGTAGGTGTTACTACGTGGAATAAAAACATTCTCACTCACAATTAATCACATGCATTCAAAACAAGCTAAACACATTCAACACAGAGTAATCATACAATTTACTGCCATAATCAACAATCAATACTATTTAACATCAATTCATATACACAGCAGAAAGCATGATGATTATAATACACAGAGATACATAAACATAATTAAAGCATCATATGGTACTTATCTTTGAACAGTGGTAGATTCCACCAACCAAGTGCAGGCCTTCCATGAACCTCCCAGCCTTAGACCGCACTGCTCATTAGCTTAACAGTGGGTCACCCCCGAGCTGGGACTAAGCTCCATCCCAAGACAAGGAATCCTAGGCTAGGCTGAGGTTACAGGGAAACAACACACAGCCACAAGGATGGGATTCTCTCCCAAGAACCTCTCATCTCACTCCCCACAGACCCTCATTCCCCACATGCCTATTCCACCCCAGGAGTATATACCTTCTCTGTCACCTAGATAGTCCTTCAACTGCTAACCTCTCTTGCCTTGGGTTACAGCAACAGGCCGGACCAGAAGTCTTCGAGCTCTGTGGAAACTACAAGGTTCCTTCCAGGAGTTCTCTCCTTCCTTTGTACACTCTCTCTCTTGGAGAGAGTGTTTCTCCACTAGCCAACAAGACACACACAGTCCAGCACTACGTGGCCACAACAATCAACAGGGAAAACTGATGCGGCTTTCCTACAAACTCAACAATGGCTGAATGGCTCACGGTCATGACTTTGGGATAGAGACCCCACGCACAAGCTCGATCTCAGATAGAGGATACACCCGGATTCTCCAGACGAACACATGTTTTTTTCCAGTTCAGTATATGTACGAGGTTTTTCTGCAGAGGTTGGATCCGTCGTACTGCTCAGAGGCCATATACACTCAGGTCATCGGGTGGAATGGAGGAGAACCCCCAATCACGTCTCAGCTTCGCCATTTTATTTGCATGGGTCGAGGCTGAAACTTGTCGCCCTGGAAATTGAATGCGTTTACCCAGCACGCATCACCTTCCTCATGGCTAGGAACCTAGGATAAAACATGAAATGATCATGCCTTTTTGGAATAATATTAAAATATTATTCCCAAGGCTAAAGCCCCCTAGGCTTAACGCTTAGCCCCTTTTCCCACCTTCCAGGCCCTAATCCCTTACCTTCTCTATGGAATCTTAGTCCCCCTTCACTCATTCATCGTGGTCGGTCTGCACCTGGCAGTGTTTACAAATTTTTATTAATTTTTTGTGCATAATTACATATACAAGAGCAAGCTCCTGGCCTTCAACACTTAGGGTCCCTGGCCTAACAAACACATAAGCCACTAGCTTATAAAAACTTGGCTCACCAGCCTATAAAACATAATTACAATTCCTTTCAAAACATGATTTACAACTGGGCTCAGCCTTGGGGACACTACAATCCCCCTCCCCTTATTTCTGCATTGTCCTCAGTGCAACTTACACTGTCTCTGCAAGCCTTTCAAAATTTTCAAAAATATGCGGGTACTCTGCCCACATAGCATCTGCATTCTCCTATGTCACATCCTCAGGACCGTACCAGGTCCACTGGACCTTTACAAGCTATATAGCTCAATTCCGGAGTTGTTTGCTTTTCTTGTCCAAGATGCACACAGGATGCACTTGCAGGACACCTTTTGGTTCCACCTGAATCACATTCCAATCGATAACATGATTAGCATCAGGTACATATTTCTTAAGCAGTGAAACATGAAACACATTATGTACAGTCATAGATGCAGGTAATGCAAGCATGTATGAAACTAGCCCAATCCTTTCTAGGATCTCAAATGGCCCACAAAATCTTGCTGCCAATTTGGCGCAACTTCCCAACTTCAGGGAACTCCTGTTAGTCCTCACTTTCAGGAAAACATGGTCACCCACTTTGAATTCTCTATGGGTTCTGTTACTATCAGTGTAACTTTTCCGCCTATCCGGGCAGCTTTTAGATTTCGTTTAATTTTTATTATTTGATCTTTCATCTCTTTGAGAAGTTCAGGCCCAACGACTGCTCTGTCAGCTGGATTATCCTAGCTCACTAGAGTGTTGCACTTTCTTCCATAAAGTGCTTCGAATGGGATCATCTTCAATGATGCATGATACCCATTATTGTAGGCGAATTCTACCAAATGCAGGTAGTCTTCCCACCTTGATGGTTTATCCATCACATACATTCTCAGTATGTCTTCTATTACCCTATTCACCCTCTCTGTCTGACCATCAGACTCAGTATGATACACTGTACTAAAGTTCAGATTTGTTTCGAATCCTTTGAACAGTCCTTTCCAGAAATTTGAAGTGAATTCCGGGTCCCTATCAGACACAATTGTCTTAGGAATTATGTGCAAGCGTGCAACTTCTTTTGAAAAGATATCGGCAACATCAGCTACCCTGTGGATGGTTTTCAGTGGAATAAAATGGGCAGCTTTAGTAAGCTTTTCCACCACCACCATGATTGAATCATGTTGCTTGCTTGTTCTAGGTAGTCCGGTGATAAAATCCATTGTTACCACATCCCATTTCCATTCAAGAATGGGTAAAGGCTATAGTAACCCTGTTGGGTGCCTATGCTCAGCCTTAACCTTCTGACACTCCATACATATGGCGATGTATTTAGAAATTTCCTTCTTCAGACTCGGCCAAAAGTAATGGATTTTGACTACTGCCATAATTTTCTGGTATCCGAGATGTCCAGCATAAGCCACGTTATGCATTTCTTTCAGAATTGCTAGCTTCAAATCTCGGACATTGGGTACATACACTCTGTTTCTATACATAAGTAAGTCATCAGTTCCCAAGGTGTAACTTTCCTTGGTCTGTGGTCTCTCACACTGTTGTAGCTTTGCTACTAAACCTCTGTACTGCAAATCAGCATTTGCAGCTTCCAAAATTCTATCTTTAATCTCAGTCCTGTACATGCTAATGGTTGTAGCATGTAATTCGTGCACTTTTCTATTGAGTGCATCAGCCACCTTATTTTCTTTCCCTTTGATATGATTGATATCAAAGTCATATTCGCACAAAAACTCCATCCATTTGATTTGCCTAACATTTAAAGTCGGTTGATCAAATAAATACTTCAAACCATTATGGTCTGTTCTCAACTTGAATCTTTTGCCCATGAGGTAATGTCTCCATTTCCTTAAGGCGTGGACGATTGCTACCAGCTCTAAATCGTGAGTGGCATAATTCCTCTCATGCTCCTTCAACTTTCGGGACTCGTAACAAACTACAAATCCCTCTTGGCTAAGAACTCCTCCCAGTCCCTCCTTACACGCATCGGTGCACACTACATAATCCTTATTTGGATCTGTAATCTTCAGGATTGGAGCGCTGGTTAGTAGTTGCTTCAATCGCTGGAAGCTGCTCTCACATTCTTCAGTCCACTGGAACTTCTTCTCCTTTCTTTGCAAGGAAGTGATAGAATGAACTATCCTTGAGAATCTGGCTATAAACCTTCTATAGTAGCCTGCCAGACCCATAAAAGATCTAACTTCCGGAAATCAATGCACAACCTCAACGTCCCATATTTCTTTTTCACAAATAGGACCGGAGCACCCCACGGTGACACGTTGGGGTGAATGTATCCCTTCTTTAGTATCTCTTCGAGCTACAATTGCAACTCTTTTAGCTCTAGCGTACTCATTCTATAAGGACCCTTTGAAACTGGAGCTACTCCAGGCATCAAATTTATAGAAAAATCGATGTCCCTCTTCGGAGGTAGTCCAGGTACCTCCTGAAATACGTCCTTGAACTCTTTGAGTACCTCATGGTCTTCCAGATTCGAGACTACATCTCGAGATGCTTCTTCCACCCGAGCTGCAAATAATTGACAGCCTTTCCGGTAACATTTCATTAGCTGCGTGGTTGAGATTTCCCTAACAACCATGGCTCTAGGAATTCCTTGGACTGTTACCTGATTTCCCTCTTCGTTCAGGCATGTAAACCTCTTGTTACGGCAATCCAAAAGGGCATGGTGTTGGTCCAACCAGTCCATCCTAATTAAGAAATCATATGAGCCTAAAGGTAGAATGTTCAATTCATCCTTAGTGCTCATTCCTTTCATGTCTACTAAACATGACTTAACCAATTCAGTGACCTTCCTTTTGGTTCCTGTGGCCAACTTCACTAGCCAACACTTTTCATGTTTGCGTCTTGTTAAATGAAAACTTTCCACCACTCTAGGATCTATATAACTATGGATAGCCCCTGAATCAATTAAAATAACAAGTGGTCGATTGTTGATCGTACCTTCCACTTCAATCATGTGCGATTGAAATTCTGCTTGTTTTTTGTCCAGGGCTGCGTAGATCCCTGACATTCTGCTGCCCATATCCTCCATTGTTTCAACTTGCTAAACAGTATGGATAGTTATCGCTTTATATTTTCTATGGGGGAAGTCTCTGTACCTATGATTCCCTTTACATCCCCAACACTCTATAGGTGGTGGTCTTGGCATCTGCTCACTCCCTTCAACTTTCCTGGGATCTCTAAAAGATGACTGTCCCTAAGGACTATTCCTGAAAAAGGGAGGCCTGCTTCCCTTCTGCCTCGGTTCTTTCTTAAACCTCTTCTGGTCATCCCAAGCCTTCCGAAAGGTAGGCTTTTCTCTTTGTTGTCCTTATAAGAATTTATCCCTTCTTATGGTTTCTTCCATGGTCTTAGGATCATCATATTGAATCTTGTCACCAATGGAAGGTGGCAGTCCACTCAGATACCTCTGAATTTTGACAGCCTCATCTTTGATGAACGGAATATACTTCAGTAGTTCCAGAAAACTTCATTCATACTCATCAATGGTCATGCTTCCCAACTTGAGTTCAAAGAACTCCTTCATCTTTCTGTCATAGTATCTTTTAGTCAGGTATTTCTTCTTGAAATACCTCTTAAACTCCTTCCACGTGACCTCTTTCTCTTTGATGTGTTGCACCTGCACCAACTGATCCCACCACATGGATTCTTTTTCTTTCAGCTGGTACATTGCAATTTATCCTTCTACATGGGCAGAATAATTCTACAGTTGGAAGTATTTCTTCATACCCAACAACCATGTTTCGGCATCTTCTTCCTTCTTATGTTCACCATCAAATGTAGGCGGTTTAATCTTATTGATTTCCCTTTTCAATTCATCCCTTCCATATTTTCAGTGTTTTCTGGTAGGGGACGGGCTTAAACTACTATGTGTCTCCTTGCCAGAATGCTTCGGGGAGAGACGGTAATGTCTGCTACCACTCCTCGATCTTCTTTTTCTCTCAGGGGTTCTGACACTTCTTGATCTTCTTGTGTCACTCTCTTTTTCCAATTTCTTTTCTATTCTTTCCAGGCTCTTCAACATTTTTAAGTTGAATTCACCCTACCGATCCCTGATTTTCATGAGCTTTCGACTATCAACTAGGTGAGCCTGGGCATCTTTCTGCAATTTTTCAATGAGTTTCAGCATGCATCCCTCTTTATCTATCTCTTTTTCATGCCCAATAAAGTTTATTCCTTTGACTCCCAAGTTGACATCCTTTCCTTCTCTTTCGTCTTTTGTTTCGGAGGCAATCTGCACCTCTTCCAATTCCATACTTGGCGTCAGTTTTCGACTGTCCTGACACTCATTAAACTCTGCACACACAACGTGCAGTCAACCAAAGTTTTTCAGGCCCTTAAACCTTCAAGAAAACTTACAACATTCATAAGCCAACGTGAACAAGAAAAACATTTTGACTTCACAAAGTTTTATGAGCTCTATCCGGCTCTGTAAATTTCGGGACTTCAAAACTTCAGAATCTCGGTCCACGAAGATCCAACAATTAAATCTTCGTAACCAAAGTCACCCTTTCGCAACTCGCGATCTCGCGAGTTCATGAGTCGAAGACCCTCGACTCATTTCCTCCAAACACCGATACCCGAGATGCGATACAGGTATGGCTCCCTCCTCGCTAGCACCTGCTACACATGACCATAGGCTAGGGCTAAGTGCTAGCACTTCTTCGCCAACTCGCGACTTTGTGAGTTGGAGTGTTGAGCCTTCATGCTTCTCCTTTGTGAATTCTGAAATCACAAATTACTTTATTCTTCGGACCCACAGCACAGTTGTTTCCCTTTACCACAGTGGCACGTGGTACATTCGGGAGGGTCCACGTCACCTTCGGTGACTTCTTCTGGTCCCACCACTCTCACCTGTATTCTCGACTCACTGGCACGTGATACACATTTATGCGCCCACATCCATTCCAAACAAAATCCAACGGTTAGGTCCCCTCCCAGATCTACGACGTAGATCTTTTCGGCGTTTCAGGGTTTTCGGGCATCGGGAGTTCGTGCACCCCACATCTCGAACTTCCATTTGCCGAAATCTTGAAAAAAATACGGTTTACTCCTTCGCTAAATCGAACAGTCAACTCCCTTCCTACAGTCTATGGTGTAGATCATTTTGGGATTTCGGGTTTCGGGTTTTTGGAGGTGTTCACCTCCCTCACTTCCCATCTCCCAACTTTGTGAAATATGAAAGGTTGCATGACTAACTCGAGCGTGACTCCGCCATATCTAACAGTCGAGCCTTCCTCCTAGATCTACCACGTAGATCTCCACGGTTTTTCGAGTTTTCAGGATTTTGCGTATCATGATTCCCACACTCCTGTGCATTTCAATAGGGATTTTAATCCCTGTGCACATTTTCTAGATTCAACGGTCACGAGGGTTCACCTTCCCTCTCGAACATATCCTAAGGCTCCAGCATTGTTGGTGTGGAGTCCTCTCTCCCTGTGGCCATACACCACACCGGTTGCAGTTTCGCACATCGCTATACCTCCTGAGCTTACCAGGGTCTGAAATTGGTCCTCCTGACACAATTTATCCTCACACCCTTGGTCCAAAGACCACCCAACTAGCCCATCTAAGATCACTGTCAAAACCTTGGCTCTGATACCAAGTTGTAGCACCACTTTTCACTCACTACGGTGTAGGTGTTACTATGCGGAATAAAAAAATTCTCAATCATAATTAATCACATGCATTCAAAACAAGTTAAACACATTCAACACAGAGTAATCATACGATTTACTGCCATAATCAACAATCAATACTATTTAACATCAATTCATATACACAACAGAATACATGATGATTATGATACACAGAGATACAGAAACATAATTAAAGCATCATCTGGTATTTATCTTTGAACAGTGGTAGATTCCACCAACCAAGTGCAGGCCTTCCACAAACCTCCTAGCCTTAGACCACACTGTTCATCATCTTAACAGTGGGTCACCCCCAAGCTAGGACTAAGTCCCACCCCAAGACAAGGAATCCTAGGCTAGGCTGAGGTTACAGGGAAACAACACACAGCCACAAGGATGGGATTCTCTCCCAGGAACCTCTCATGCTCACTGCCCATAGACCCTCATTCCCCACATGCCTATTCCACCCCGAGAGTATACACCTTCTCTATCACCTAGACATTCCTTCGGTTGCTAACCTCCCTTGCCTTGGGTTACAACAACAGGCCAGACTGGAAGTCTCCGGGCTCTGTGGCAGCTACAAGGTTTCTTCTAGGAGTTCTCTCCTTCCTCTATACACTCTCTCTCCTGGAGAGAATGTTGCTCCACTAGCCAACAAGCCACACGCATTCCAGCACTACGTGGCCACAACAATCAACAGGGAAAATTGACGTGGCTTTCCTACAGGCTCAATAATGGTCGAATGGATCACGGTCACGACTTTGGGATAGAGACCCCATGCACAAGCTCGATCTCAGATAGAGGATACACACGGATTCTCCAGACGAACACAGGTTTTTTTCTAGTTCAAGATATGTATGAGGTTTTTCTGCAGAGTTTGGATCCGTCGTATCGCTCAGAGGTCGTATGCACTCAGGCCATCGGGTGGAATGGAGGAGAACCCCCCATCACGTCTCATCTTCACCATTTTATTTGCATGGGTCGGGGATGACACTTGTCGCCCTAGAAACTGCATCCGTTTACCCAGCACGCATCACCTTCCTCATGGTTAGGAACTTAGGATAAAACATGAAATGCTCATGCCTTTTTGGAATAATATTAAAATATTATTCCAAAGGCTGAAGCCCCCCTAGGCTTAACACTTAGCCCCTTTTCCCACCTTCCAGCCCCTAACCCCTTACCTTCTCTGTGGAAGCTTAGTCCCCCTTCACTCATTCATCGTGGTCGGTCTGCACCTGGCGGTGTTTATAAATTTTTATTAATTTGTTCTGCGTGATTACATATACAACAACAGGCTCCTGGCCTTCAACACTTAGGCTCCCTAGCCTAACAAACACATAAGCCACCAGCTTATAAAAACTTGGCTCACCAGCCTATAAAACATAATTACAATTCCTTTCAGAACATGATTTACAATAGGGTTTGTCCTTGAGGACACTACAATAGAGGTCATCTTCATTTAATTTGTTTTAATTGTGATGGTATTGGTCGTGTTGCTAACAAATTCCCTCATAAGAAAAAGAGAAATGATGAAGGTTACTCAAAAGGAAAACACACATATAAAGGAAAAATAACTACAAAGAAAGTTTTCAAGAAAAACTTATGCACCAAAGAAAACATCTCATCATCAGATGAAGATGAAGTCAGTGACAGTGAGATAGGAAGAGTTCTATTCATGGCAGTAAAAGACTCTGACAAAGAAGACTCCAAAGAAGAATATGAAGAAACCGAAGAAGAATATGAAGAATTCGAAGAATAAGTCGAAGAAGAAGAAGTTGAATATTGAGAAGTATTAATGTATGACATAGAAGTTATCAGAAGAGAAAAGAAGAAAAACAAGAAACTACAAGCAGAACTAGACAAGAAAAAGGATACTTGAGAACTAGAACAAATGATCACAAAATTGAAGGTTCAAATAGAAGAAGATAAAAGAATTAATGAAGCACTCAAAGAAAAGCTAGAAGAAAATGATAGGATCATTGGAAACTTCGAAGCAGTGATTGTCATACTAAGAAATGATATTCAAAAGAAAAATATGCAGAATAGCTCGAAATTTTTGGATGACATTATCAGTAGTCAAAAATCTCATCTTGACAAGTCCGGACTTGGATACAATCAGACAGAAAAAGGATCAAGATCAAAAACAACAGTGCAAGAAACATATCCAAAAAGTTATGCAGAAACAATCAAAGGGGATAGGAAGATTACAGGAATACTCCTCCACCAAGAAGATTCAGATTTCATAATCAACAACAAACAATTAGACCTCAAGAAGAAGAAGGATTCATAAGAGCACCTCCTTTCAGAAGATCTTCAACTCCCAGGTATCAAACTATATTTTTTGTTTTATGTTATGCATGTAATAATTTTGGACATAAAGTTGTGAATTGAAAAGGTAACAACAGGAACAATAACAACTTTGAGAGTCATACACAAAGGGGTTATTCAAGAAGACCTAGTGAAACACAGAGAAGAAGTTACAACAGGTTTGAATCTTTGAGAACTGAAGTGGAATTTTACAAATGTAAAAATTTTGGACACCTGGCCAAATATTGCAGAATGACAGTCCTTCCTAAATAACCTCAACAGAATAACAATAGTCACAGACAGGAACCTTAGAAAATAACATGGATAAGAAAGCAATATTAGCATAGCATTGAAGAATGCACAATTTCTCTAACAGCTAAGCAAAAGAAATGTGGTTGGTATGTTGACAATGGATGTTCAAAACACATGATAGGTTATAGAGACAAGTTTCTTACATTACAAAAGGAATGATATGGATCAGTATCCTTCAGAAATGATGAATCAGCCAAAATCATTGGAAAAGACACAGTCCTAATTGGGAACAAGAATGAAAAGGAAGAAAATGTTCTACTAGTAGAATATATGAAACATAATCTTCTAAGTGTGAGTCAAATGTGTGACCAAGGTCATAAATTTACTTTCGATTCAAAAAAGTGTGAGATAAGAAAATAAGGTTTAGGGAAATTGGTCGCTACAGCTACAAGAACTTCAAGCAACATATATGTGTTAAGTGAAATTCGAAATGAAAAGTGTTGTCTAGGAAAGGAAGAGAAGCAGTGAGAGAAATTTCCTAGATCACGAAACCAACCAACACTTTATGCAAGAATTGTCAACAAGGAAAGAAAAAAAAGACCAGGTTTAAATCAAAGGAATATTCAATGACAAGACCACTATAAATTGTGCATATTGATCTAGGTGCACCAACTAAAACAAAGGGCTTAAAATGTGATAAATACTTCATGTTATTAGTTGATGATTATATAAGAATGACTGGAGTTTTCTTTCTCAAGAATAAGTCAGAAGCTTTTGAAAACTTCAAGATCTACAAGGAAATGGTTGAAAATGAAATGGATTCAAAAATCAAATGCTTCAGATCTGATAATGGAGGAGAGTTCACCTCAAAGGAATTTATGGACTACTGCAGCAATAATGGAATAAAAAGGAAATTCTTCGTTGCTAGGACACCTCAATAGAATGGAGTTGTTGAAAGAAAGAACAGGACAGTACAGAAAATGGCTCGAACAATATTAATGGATTTGAAATTGACAGATATTTTTTAGACATAGGCAGTGCATACAAAAGTTCAGATTCAAAACAGAGTAATGCTCAGAAACAACACTGAAAAAAATCCTTACGAGCTATGGAAAGGAAGACCAAAAAATGTAAAGCACTTCAGAGTTTTTGGAAGCAAATGCTATATCAAAAGAGAAGATGGTGGAATGGAAAAGTTTGAATCTCGTGTGGAAAAAGGGGTACTTGTTGGTTAATCAAGTACAAGGAAATCATACAAGTGTTACAATCTAAGATTGAAAAAAATTGTGGAAAGCATCAACGTAACAATTGATGAAACAGACAGACCAGAATCAAAGGAATAAAATGAAACAATGAAACAACCCTTATAAGAAGAAGCAGAAGATGAAAAAGAAGTAGAAGAGAAATATGAAGAGAATCCGACAGAATCAGAAGAGAAAGTTCAACAAGTGCCTCCAAAGACACACAATAAACGAGTACAGAAGAATCATCCTTTAGATCAGATTATTAGAAACAAAGATGCAAGAGTTGAGACTAGAAGAAGAATCTATTCAACAGAACAAACACACCTAGCACTCTTATCTACAATTGAACCAAACTATTTTGAAGAAGCTAGGAAGGATGAATCTTGGAATAAGGCCATGGATGAAGAATTGGATCAAATAGAGAAAAATGAAACTTGGGAACTGGTTCTAAGACCAAAGAATAAGAATGATCCAGATTTATGTAGGAACACAATGAAATACAGAAATACACATAAACGCAGAGATGCAGCGGAAATAAGACTTCATTTCATTAATAACAAATGACTGAAATATGCTTACAGACAGAATGGAAATAAACTAGCTAGGGCGCCGGTAGCTTATCTCTGAGAAGAGATGTGGCTGCTACTCGCATCCATGAGAAGATGATTACAATGAGGCTCTAGAGGCCTTTTTACAATAGACGAGAATGCCAAAAGTCATAGACATCCAAAAACCTAACCCTAGGAGATGAAGCGCCAAAAGTCATGTGGGGCCCGTTTGGGTAAGTTAGTACATCAACTTCCCGGGGTCGTAACTTTTGCATACGATCACCGTTTTAGGCGTGTGATAGCTAGTTGGAAAGGTATCATCGAGGAGATTCATTTTGGGGGCTCAATTATTATTTTGGATATCATTGAGAACCTTGATCTCAAAAAACCTTCATTTAGGCCCTCAAAATGGCCCCGGAAGTTAAAACCTGCTAAAAATAGTAAATTGCCAAAATTGCCAGAAAATTGTTCTGAGCCAGTCGGAAAAGGTGGGTGGCCACCGATATCCACCTGGATCAAAGAATGTGATTGGCACAAAGTGGGTCTTCGGGAATAAATTGAATGAATATGGGTGGGTTACAAGGAACAAATCTAGATTGGTATGTAAAGGATATGCACAGGTTGAAGGAATCGACTTTGAAGAGACATTTTCCCCAGTTTCCAGAATGGAAGAAATCCATTTTCTTTTAGCTTATACATGCTCCAAAAATATTAAAATGTATTAAATGGACGTAAAATCATCTTTTTTGAATGGGGAACTTGAAGAAGAATTCTACATTAAAAAACCAGAAGGATTTCAGTTGTCGGAAAACGTAGATTATGTGTGTAAATTAAAGAAGGCCTTGTATGGTCTAAAATAGGCTCCTAGAGCATGGTACTCTAGACTGGATAAGTATCTGCAATAGGCAGGGTTCAGAAAATGAAGTGAGATTTTATTAATTGAATTTTATGTTGATGATATTACTTTTGGTAGTGATGATGATAGGTTAAGACAAAAATTTGCAAAAGATATGCAGAATGAATTTGAAATGTCGTTACTTGGAGAACTATCCTTCTTTCTGGGACTTTAGATACGCCAAAGAAACCAAGGAATTTTTATTTCTCAAACCAAGTATATCAGAGAAATGCTTAAAAGGTTCGGTATGGAAGATTTCAAACTAGTTATCACTTCCATGAAAACCAGTTGCAATTTGAGCAAAGATTATGATTCGAAGTCTATAGATCAGAGGCAATACAGGTCAATGATTAGCAACCTACTATATGTGATAGAATCCAGACCAGATGTAATGCAGAAAGTTGGAGAGGTGGCAGGATTTCAAGCAACACCAAAGGAATCACATGTATTAGCAGTGAAGAGGATTTTGAGATATATCAAAGGAACAAAAGAATTTGGATTATGGTATCCAAAAGAAAAGGATCTATCACTTGTTGCCTACACAGATGTAGATTGGGCAGGTTGCATTGATGACCGATGAAGCACTAGTGGAGCAACATTCTACTTGGGTGAGTGTTTAGTATCATGGATAAGCAAGAAAAAATCATCAGTATCCTTATCTATAGCCGAGGCAGAGTACATTGCAGTAGCATCATGTTGTACATAGGTTATCTCAATGAAACAAACTCTGACAGATATATAGGTTGAGTATGATGAGAACATTCCAATCTATTGTGATAATACAAGAACCATCAGTATCTCAAAGAATCCGGTGGTGCAATCCAAGACGAAGCAAGTTCCAATCAAGTATCACTTTTTACAAGAACATGTTGTAGAAAAGAACATCAGAGTTGAGTATGTGGGCACAAAAGAACAAGTTGCAGACATCTTTACAAAACCACTTCCATGGGAATCCTTTGAGTATCTTCACCAGAGGCTCGAATTTATTTCAACTCCAAAATGAATTCTTTTGAATTCTTATATTATATGTATTAGATGTACATGAGGAAGTACCATAAGAAGACAGTTCAGTCAGGGGGAGCAGACCTGGATAGAAAGATACCTTTGCCATTGATGACAAAGGGGGAGAGATTTATCATATGTAGAGGACAAAGACATGGTTCCAGGGGGAGCATATTTATCGGATATAGAGGAAAGAGGCATGGTTATAGGGGGATCATGAGTGATATGATTTCAGTATTGCATCAGAGTGTTTCCATCAATGCCAAAGGGAGAGATTGTTGATTAAGGTTGGTTGTCATTGATGTCAACCCTTGAAGAAATCCCAGTAGCACAAAGGTTGGGTAATGGACCCAATATTGTTTGATGTAAATATGACTCATTATTGTCTTGTCATGGTTGATAATAAGTAGAAATGGATGAACTCCAAAGTGGTCCCCTTATGATGAAAGCCCTCATGGGAAGACGCTTTGCGGATTGAGTTATCCTAGAAGTATGGTTAGAGAACCCATGCCTATTTGTGGAATAATGAGATAAAGGTCAGTGAATTTGTCATTGAAACTATCCCAGATGGATAGTGCTTGTCATTCCATTTCCAGTGGTATGTGGAACATCACATAAATCCTCACAGTTAGAGATTTATGACCATGAGAAGTTGGAGAACCTAGGTTTGGGTAATGGACCCAAGTTTTTTTGATGGATAATGGTATGAGTTTTGATATATTTGCAGGTAATAATATTCTATATGGATGTTACATGTCATTCCATTCTTGTGGTATGTGTAATGTCACATAACTCCTCATAGTTTGAGAGTTATGGCCTTACGAAGTTGGAGGACCCTCTTATGTCATCTAGAAACCCCAAAAGGTCAAAGTAGTTAAAGTGGTTTAAGATATTTTAGAAGGTAAATAATAAAGTGAATTGATGAGTGTATTATAATTCAAAGTGAATACAAAATAAATTATTTAAATAATACATTAATGGAGAAAATAGAAGTGGGTTAACCCTAAAATAAGGAAAGTGGGCAAAGTGACCTAGAAGATGTTTTTAAGGAAACTACTTGGAGAGTATAAATAAAAGGAAAGGCTCTCTCATTTCAGATAGACTTGAGCATATTGAATACCTATAGGTGTATGAGGTAACCAAAGGATATCTAGCTTGAATTTCTGAGGGAAGGTGAAGAAAAGAAGGCCATAATTCAAGGAAGGATAAAAAATTTTGATGATGCTTTCTAAGGTATGTTATTTACAGGTCATCTCACCATTTTCGCAATAACGTTTTTTCTAGAATTATTCAGACCGTGAAACTTCTATGCCATTGAGGAAAAATATCAAAGTATCTGTGGTAAAAAAATCATCATGTGGGTAGTTGTATTTTTGGATTTACACTCCGTGGAAAATAGGGTTTGTGCCTAGTCCTGAAACTAGTCAAAAACATGTGTTTCGGGTGAAAACGTCATGACTTCTTTATAACAGATCCAAATTCAGTAAGACCAAATGTGTTGGTTATATTAAATTATGTAGTATGATGTGTAACATTTTCATATATATTCAAAAAACATTCCATGCAGGGCATGCTCTACAAGGTCACTCTCTAGAATAATCCATAATTCCTCAAGGTATGTTATTTTTTCTATAGCTACTTTTCTAAGAGGTTACAAGTAGTGACACATGGAGGAATTGCATAAAACACCCTGAATAAAATTATGTATCAGTTTCATATCTTTATTCATTACAGGTACAAAGTTATGATTATTTCAAGTTAGGGTTGTTGACTAATCCAAAACTAGCCATGTGAGACTAAAGAAAATTTTGATGTAAATGCTAGTGTCTTGTTGTTTAAAGTTAAGGAAGGTTTGTAGGTATGTGATCATATACACCAGGTCTATTACAAATTTATAAATCATATTTATATGATGAAATTGATGAGGGATTTTGGTTAAGGTACAAGTTGGGTACATGGTTGAGACAAGTAGTTGATGGGTTGGCACGTACATGAGGTGTATAGTTCATGGTGTTGGTACATATTGATGAGTAGTTGACACATGATTAGTACATACTTGGTACATGGTTGGTTCCACTTGTTTATGGTACAGGTTGATTACAGATTGTTTGGTACATGTTGGTGCACGGTTGATGCACTTGTTTATGGTATAGGTTGGTGCATGGTTGTTGCACTTTTTTATGGTATAGGTTGATTACAGGTTAAGGTACAGGTTGATTCTTGGTTGATGCATGGTTCAGGTTTATTGGTATAGGTTTACAGTGGTATATCTCACAATGATAGTGTGACAGTGGTTCCATCATTCTACTTCTACTTCAGGGTAGTTGGATGGGGTAAGGACAAGTGGTTGTAGCCACCTTCTGGTTGTAGCTGGAGAACATAGGGGGTTGTAGCCTCCTTCTGGTTGTAGCCAGAGAATTGGGGAGTTGGAGCTTCCCTCAGGCTATATCCTGAGAAACTAGGGGGTTGGATCCTCCTTCCAGTTGCAGCTGGAAAACAAAAGAAGTTGGTGCTTCTAATGAATATAATTCTTCAATACATATAAGAAAAAACATTTTGTGGTTTTCTCCCGATTTGGGTTTCTACATAAAACAGTAGTGTATTGTGTATGTGTGTGATTGTTCATTTCTTATTGCTCATTATTGGATAATAATTTTACATTGATATAACACTTGGATTGTTTGAAGAAAAAGGATTATAATTATGTTATTACTGATTCAACCCCCCTCTCATTAATATAACATTGGCACCTATCCCACTGACTTCCTCTCTTTGCAATGATCATGTGGTACCATTCACTACTAACCCATTTTTGTGTAGTCCCATTTCCCCCCATGGCCCACACTCATAACCAAGATTGGGAATAGTGTCTCATTGTCTTGGACAAAGCTAATGAACAAACCCAAATTGATATTTCTTACATCACTTCCAATATCAAGGTAACCTTAAATCCCAACCTTCTCTGCTTGAATGACTTCCCACATCCATCATTCAATTGACCGCCATGTGTTAGCAATGTCAGGACACAGTGAACAATTTGATCGAATTTTTTAATCCCACCCTAGATCCCTTCTCTTCTTCCACACCTTATAACCATGAAGGTATTGAATCCTCCTAGTCCACCTCTTTTACTTCCAACCACTTTCAGCGAGACCTACATCCCCCTTGTTTGGAGGTGAAAAAATTTGATGCCTCATATCCCACAAGTGTTATAGCATAAAATGCCACACCTATGCATTTGTGCTATGACCTACCCTTCCCTTTGGATTGTAAAATCAAAATCCCACCTTGCCTCATCCAAGTCATCTAAAAAATGTGAATTTTATACATATCCACAGGTTTCCTTTAAGAAACACATGGACATATGTGCCTTTATAATGTGAAACCCGTGGATTCCCTAAAAAATAATGAAAAATAAAATAATTTTGAGATTTCAGGCAGGTTTTTCGGTTGGGCTCATTTCCCAATGTCCCCAAGCCCATACAAAATGGATTTCAACCTCCCCTTTGGGAGAGTATAAAATCACCTTTGAGGTAAATTATGAGGAAAAGTCTAACAGTGTAAGGTTATGCTCAGAAAATCAAGCAAGCTTCCCTTTCCTTTCATCCTATGAGAATTTTCCCCCAAACCAAGAAACTCATTTTCCGGAGTCACTTCCTCTTGTATATAGTTGTAAGGTGTGTTATTATCCATATCAAAATTTTTGAGGAAGATTTTCATTTATTTGATGCTTGAAGGACTTCAGGAGGAACCTGGGTGATTGGTTTCAAAACGCCACCAGAAGCAATGTCAGGTTTTAACTAACTCTCTTATTTCACTGATTAATAGAAGATTATATGTTCCTTCCAATATTGTGTTCACTTGTTTCATAACAATATTATATATTCATTTTTTTCATATACACTTTGAATTTTACTTTTGATATATGCTACTAGGATCTATAACTACCTCATTGCAGCACAATCTAGGTCTCTTATTGCAGGCCTGTACCGACAGAGACCAAGAGCGTTTCAGAATAAGGGATCGACATCAGCCAAAGGGTTTAATGTGCATAACTTCTCCTCTCTCCTTTCCCTATATCTCTCTGTTATTGGACAAATCGATAAGTGCAGACACAAACAGATCTCCCTAGTTTCAGCCCGAAACTAGAACAAAACAATTCAGAATATAAAACTTTCCCTAAGTTTTAATTATCAATCATACTAAATCACAAGAGATAAATGACATACCTTTTAAATGTCGTTTTTCTTCGCTAGTGTCATCCTTTCTCTGTTACAAGGATTATGATATTTTGAACCTGTAAAAATACACAAGCCAACGAAGTGAAAGCTACAACATATACTCAACAAAACTTGTGTATGTGATCAAGGAGTCATACAATAAAATAAGACCAATTTTATGGGAAAGAAATATATCATTGTATTAAAGAATGTGGAAGAAAGATACAAATAGATGCCTTGATGTTGTCAGGTTCCTTCCAACAGTTCCTTGCTTCCCACACACTTCTGCTCCATGGATTCTAAGATCAGCAATCTATCTTGACAAAGCAAATCCCAAAGCTACAAAAATTACTCAAGCTCACACCAGAATCTAGTCAACTCAATCCAACTTTCCCCATGAGAACTTATCTTCTTTTATAAGATGAAAAGGATAGGGTGAGGAGGTTAGGATGATCCCATGAGATCAGGGATGTGACTCAGATCCAAACCAATTGGAGGCCAACTCACCCTCGAAGCTTCTATTCTAGAACTTTCGAGAAATTCCTCTATTTCCTTCGTACGAAAATCGTTGCACCCTTAACACTGAGAAAACTGTGACAACGTCATAGGACACTGTGGTGAAACCTGTGATGATCCTAGATCATTGTACCCTTAACACTAAACAACGTGCAGTGATCCCTTTTTCTAAGGTTTTTGACAAGGAAAAGTATAATTTCATCTCTCTAGGAAAAATTGTCTTCATTCTCTTCAAGGATTCAAGCCATTGATCCTTTTATAGGAAAAGGATAAGTTTATATCATTAACGATCATAGAGGTGATGAAAATAATGTGTAACACTCTCTATGAAAAATTAGTTATTTTTAGTTTGCATGTTTGATTGTGAGGGTATATTTAATCTTCTATATCCAGTCTCATTTTGTCGTGACACGACCCAAGGTCATGAGGTAAATATCCTAGTAATAGAAATGGAAACCACACTGGGGATTCTCTCAGTTTGGGTTGGTTATAAGGTGTCTTGTTATTCCTTTTTTATTTCTGTGAGTTTTCCTATTTTCCAAACTTTGTTGCAAATCTTTTATTATCTGGAAACTTTTCCATAAGTTTCTAGGAGTCTCCCTGTTGAAAGTCCTTTTTATTTTTCCATTTTTATAGACTTATCCACGATTTTATATTATATTAGTAGCAGACCTCCCTGCTTTTACTATGTATGAACCATGAGAATCTATGAGTCTCAGTTCACACAATCACGGATCTATCTGCAATTTTTGAAAAATATTTTCTTTCTTCAATCTATGGTATGTTTAGGAAATTCTCCAAGTCATCCCAGGCTTCTTGAGTTTGTGATTGCTTTGTATCACTATGTTAAGTCTTTCAAAACTTCTAAGTCATAGAAAAGACCTTGTTCTTGGTTTCCCAATGTTCTTTTCTTACTTTTAGCTTGGATTTTAAAGAAAAATGATTTGCATTTAAAAGCAAATTCCCCGTCATGTCCAGGGGGGCCATGAATCATGTATTATGTAGTTTCTTTTAGAATCTTTTGTTAGTTTTTCTTTGATAGAAGAAAAAAAAAGGATCTAGTTTTCTACTAGTGAGGTCGCTTTCTTTCTTTGCATAGTTTTGCATTATTATTAGAAAAAGAAAAATATATTAGCATAGGTTTATGTTAATTTCTTCTCATCTGGAATGCATTTCAAAATAAAAGTAAGAAAGAAAACACTTTTGTTTACCTCTTTTTCATTTTTCATTAGAAAAGAAAAAATTTGCATTCAAAGGTTTGAATGATTGTTCATGCATTTTATTTGTGAAAATTTTTTTCATTTGAAGAATTAGTGTAAAATTTTATTTTCCAGTGTTCTTATAAGTTTTTTTTTGTAAGAGTCTCAAACAACTTCAGTTTTACCTCCATACCCCTTCAGTAAAAACAAGCACTAAAATGAACACTAAACTTAAAATGTACTAGAATTTGTTTATAGGGTTCACAAACAAGTTTAGGGTTAGGGCCTTGGATTAGGATTAGAGAGATAAATCTCCAACAACGCAAAAAAAACATAGAAGTCTGAGCTAGGGAGAGTCTCAAATCCAATTTCCATATAAGTATAGTTGAGATCCTCCTCTAACATGGGACATAAACATGAGGTAGATTGATGGAGAGATGAATAGATTGCCCCTTTGAATATTGACTAAGCGTAGTGGAGAGATTTTATATTGGGGGTTTCGCTAGTGCCTTTACCTCCATGAGAGGCGAAACTTTCGAATAGTCAGGATTTGTTACCCTGACCATACGTTTGATCCCGACTATCGAATGTACCCTCTGGACGTTGACTGTAAGTTGGTAAACTTAGTGGATTTTCCTAGGGATTTCAAAGGCGACTGCAGGGGCTTGTCGTGGTACATAGGGAATATTTTGTATCACACTTTTCATTACTACTGGAGGGTGCCCCGCGAAGTGTGGATCCTTGCACTAGATAAGGATGGTTAGTGGAGGTCAAGACAACTACTTATGGATCCTTTGCTCATTGTTCCATGAGACTTAATCAACCCATACCTTTGTCTGGAAGGTCCCTTTCCACTTTTTCATTACATTGGATGCAATACCTCATCCACCTGGGCTGACTATTTGGAAAAGTTTTTTTCTTGCAATGTTTCTCGTAGGTATTTGTATTCGAGTGTTTCTTTGTGTAGTTGGCCTTAGGTTGTTTCAGTGTAACTTCTTTTGGATCATTGATTTAGCACGGTTGAACAACCACTCCACTGGTTGGGAAGGACCCATGGTATTTCTCTTGAAAGTGTGGAGTTTCCTCCAAGAAGGCATGAGTTTTTATACCAATGGGTCGTCAGAGTCTGTGTGTGATAATTTTATGGATATGAACAATTCCGCAAGAGATGACCTGTGCATAAGAATGATATGGACAAAGTTCTTGAGGACACCAACCAAAGGACCCATTACCAAGGGGATTCTTGTGTTTTTCCTTTCTTTGGAAATGTTGGTTCCCCCTTGATGGCCACTTTGAACATTATTGGGTTGAATGTAGGACTATCGGTTCTATTTTGTACCACTCTGAAAGTACTGAATGCTCTTGATGCTTCTCAGATAAGAACCTTATGTTAGAGGCATCGTATAGATTTTGATCCTTCACCTTCTGCATCCTCAAAGTTTACTTCTCCTCCTCCTCCCTCTTTTTTTTAAATTCCTACGACCAGTAACCAGAAGTATAAAAGTAATAGGAAGTGGAAGAGGAAGAAGAAGAAGTTACCAACCTCTACTAGTCATGTTGGAGACCTGTCACCGAACTCTGCAAGTCATGCAGGGGAAAAGAGACTAGCCTCTACTATTCATGCTATAAGAACAAGCCCAATCACTGCAATTCATATTGGTAGCAAGTCACCAACCTCTATGATTCATGTTGGAGATAGGTCATTAACTTCAAGTCATGTTGAAGACTAGTACCCAGCCTCTGCAAGTCATGTTGGGGGAAAGAGCCTAGTCCCTACAAGTCATACTGGAGTTCAAAAACCAACCTCTGCTAGTCATGTTGGAGATTCATCAACAACCTCTACGAGTCATATTGAATACAAACAACCAGCCACTACAAGTCATGTTTGGGGAATGCAACCATCCTCTATGAGTCATGCTGGGAGAAAAATTCAAGTCACTGCAATTCATACTAGCATCAAGTCACTGACATTTGCGAATCATATTGGAGTCTTGTCACCAACCTATTCTAGTCATAGTGGATACGTGCGACCAACCTCTACTATTCATGTTGGGGGAAACCCACTGGCCATAGGAAGTCATGTTGGTTGAAATAATATAGTTGAGAAGCCTAGATGTATAGGACGTAAGCCCAAGTGTCATTGTAAACTTTGCAAAGGATATCACCTTACTCATTTGTGCCCTAATATTTCCATGGTATGAAAAGCATGGCCCTTGTTTAAATGTCCTTCTAGTTCTGAGTCATATTCAATTTCCTAGCTTTATAATCAATCTTTAGTTCAGAAAGCGGTTGTGTCGATGCAATGTTCAATTGAAACCACTCTTGTTTTAGGGTTTGATGTGTCTCTTGACCATGTTTTCTCGCATCCTATTTAACTAGTGTCTGAGGAAGTGGTCATGCCGATGCAATCTTTGGTCGATACCACTCTTTTCTTGGAGAAAGACAAGTATAAGTAATTGGTCTCGCCAATGCAATATTCAGTTGATCCCACTCCTCTTTTGCAGAGTGACGTGTCTTTTGATTGTGTCCTTAGAATTTCCAGTTCAATATCTTTTGAGTGAGGGGGCATTCCACTATATTTTAGTAAGCTCCCTTCAAGTCCTAGGATGGTTTTCTTTGATTGGAATGATATTGCAGAGCCTCGCCTTCCTTCTTTTTCACCCTTACAGATAAATTAATAAATTAGGATTTTTTCTAACAATTGTAGATGAAGGATCCTCTGCAAGTATTTTTTCATACCCAACTTTAAAATACTTGGGTTCTCCCAAGCATGTGTCAACTACCACTGAGCTATTGACATTCAACAGAAGACCTAGTGAATGCCTGGGGATTCTTCCTTAGTTTCATATCACATTAGGTGGGAATAATTCCATATTCAATCTGTTAGTGGTGCCAATTCCTTTGGAATTCAATTTGTTTCATGGGCATGATTTTGTGTATCCGATGAATGTTTTGGTGTCTACACTCCTTCATGTGATGTATTTCCCTCACAATGGAAGCATTGTCACTATCTATAATATTTCATCCGATAGAAACCATCATGGTTTGAATTTAAATCAGGTTTCCCCTTTGTGTGTTCCTAGTGTTAGAGTAGACTCTTCCCCACCATGGATGAATTATGTGGTTTCTTATCCTCGGTGTTCAATTTCTCCTGAGAAGGATCCTTTAGAATTGTGTTCACCTTATCGAGACAAGGTCTCATCAATTGATCCTGTGTTTTATCTGATAGCATCATGTGAACCATTGCCTCCCCCTTTTGGCTCGAGTAATCTAGCGTTTTCTCTTGATTGTGATCTTCTTGTTTGTAATACCTTGAGTCATGGTATTTGTGAGTTATGAAGCCTCGGTTTCATGGATGTTGAGTTTCCTTTAGATTAGGCCATTCTTGAAGCTATGATTATGGATCTTTGACCTCCTCCTGAACTAAAATCTTTACTGGTTGGTTACCAGTGAAACCCTTGGCTTGAGCCTAGCAATGAGATCTAGCTAGAGAACTACTATGCATAAGCTGCAAGGATGTGCAGTCCTCTGTACATATTGTACTTTTATGGTTTCTTGTTTGCAATTTATGTATCCATTAATACTTGTCATTATCAGAGATTTATAAATTGGACTTATTAACTTTTGCGTAAGTGTTTTTGGTCTTATATACAAGACTTTGGAGACGTTTTCTTTGGCACCTTTTCTTCCATGTCGATCTGTTTTGACAAGTAATGATCTTGAAACTGGCATTAGGTTAGATTTTCCCATTCATGCATTTTTTCATTATCCATTTCCTATTTTATTTTTCCTTAGGATCAACCCCACTAAGTTGTGACACAAAACCTTATTTTTTGTTTAGAAGTTTTGTGACTCATGTGGTAGAGCCTACCTTCCATGGGTGCCCTAGTTTAGAATCCCTTTGTATTCTGGCACTCATGCTGCAAGTTGTTTGTTAGGCTTGGGATTCTTGTTTAGTCCCTCCATGACATTGCGTATGAACTTCATTCTTCTTACTCAATATTTTTTTAGCTATTACCCACAAGACTCCCTCCATTATGGAGTCTTAGTTAATTTCTTGTCAAACTCCTTAAAATTGAAAATATTGTCAAGTGAACTTGTTTTCTTTCACACCCATTAAACGGATTTGAAAGGATGTCTATTCGATGAAATTTTACCCATGTTTTGGACCAAATGGACTAATTACAAAAAATGAATACTCTAGTCAACTTTGACTATAAGAGTTCTCTTTGGTATTTATTTACTCTTTTTCGGGCTCGAGAGACGAAATTTACGAAAAAGAACATGATTTTGAGTTCTAATTGCATTGCATATTGACTGCTCACACTTTTAGGCCTAATGTCGGCTTCAACTTTCTATTGTTGAACCACTTGCTTATGCATTCCTACCAATTTCTATCCTTGCAATTAGACACCTTTATCCCTGGAGGAGACATTCTATGAGTGTCCTTATCCTGCACATTCTTTCCTTACATTGAGCATAGGTTTGTTCCTTGCACTCTGGAACTAGTTTTCTTGCTCGCGACACTTGTTTCCTCCACTGTATTATAGCACTCTTTTATTCATTTTCAAGCTTTGATAATATGAAAAAGACAAAAAAAATCAAAAAATCAAAAAGAAGGGGGGAAAGGGTCCATCTCTTTTTTTGGAAGCAATTTTGTCACCCTTGAACAAAGCACAATCTTGAGTCAATTTCTCATCATTTTGGGTCTAGTGTGGCTTTACAAAAAAAAAATCTTGTTATTGAGTTTATCTCCCCTAGTTGATTATTCTTCCACCCACATGAAGAGTTTGTCAATGCCTCTTGTGTCACAAATGTATCCTATTTTATAGTCATGTTTCCTAAGTCACATAATGTGTCATTCTTTTGTGTAAGGGAAGTCTCATCCTCAGTCGACCATTCTGCAGTAACTCTTTGTCTCCTCAGGTCATCCTTTTTGCATATGTCGATTTTGTCTCATAATCACAAATATATATGTCATTTACTCATTCTATTATAGAAGGTCCCAATTGACTTCTTGTTTGAGGGTCTACTCTTATTGACTTCGACACACTGCTCTGAGAGTTTGACCTAGAGTCGCAACCTGGGCCTATTCCCATCATTGATAGGTGACCTTACGGTCAACAGATGACATATCATCATTGGTCTATGACTGAGAAGTTTCCCTTGTGTTAGACGTTAACAACAATTATCACTCATAGGGATTCATGTGATACCTTGGTTTCCATTTGACCCTGTTGGTGGATTCATCGCCTTTGTCAATAGTCTTCATCATTGACTACTATTCAAAGAGTCTCTTCCAAGCGTTATTTCCATCTGGTGTATGTCGAAGGCGTACCTTGGTGTGGTATTTATAATCTATTCGTCCGATTCCTTCCAATTTCTTGGCCTTCTGCTACCCCTCGTGTTGGATGATGGAGGATTCCTTAATGCATTTCTTTCAATGAATCTCTTCCCATTGATTTTGGCACATCTTGCTCTGGGATAGGTATATAGAGTCATATTTTGTACCTTGGGGCTTGCAATCATCAATGGAAGGTTCCCTGACTATTGAAAGTGGGAATACATCAATGCCCATGCTCGATAGATTCTACCAGGTGTTCGGCATCAACTCATTTATTCACACTTGTTAGATTGTACCATGGTACCTTAACACCCATTATCATCATTGATGGGTTTTCTATCATTTATTAATGGTATACATCAATGACCAGTAATGTTATCAGACTAATCGGTAAATGCAAACACAAACAGATCTCCCTAGACCCACCCCGAACTAGAACAAAACAAGATAGTATACTAAACTTCCATTAGATTTTAGTTATCAAATAGGAAGTGGATCCAAAACATACCTTTTAAATGTTGTAGAAATGACCTCTCCAATGTGATCCTAGCCCCATTGTAAGGCTTATGGAGAAGTATCTGCAAAGAAAAAAAATCCAAAGAAGACAAGAATAACAGATTCTATTTGATCTGAAACTATGTATGTGATCAAGGAATCATACCATATGGACAAATAACATTCATATAGGAAATAAAATAATATCTTTATTAAAGAATGTGGAAGAAAGATACAACCAAATGCCTTGATGTCGTCTAATTCCTTCCAACAGTTCCTTGCTTCCCACACACTTCTGATCCACATATTTTGTTACTATAGATCTGAAAGTCACTCACAATCTATCTTGACAAACCAAATCTCAAAGCCACTCTAACCAAGCTAACAAAATCAAGATAAATTTCCAATCTAACTTTTTCCATGAGAGCTCCTCTCCTTTTATAAGATGAAGAGGATAAGGTGAGGATCTTAAGATGATCCCACTAAATCAGAAAAGAGTAATATCCAAAGCGATTGAAGGCTACCTAACCATAAAAGAATCTCCTTCTAGAAGCATTGAGAATATGCTCATTTTTCCCACATACAAAAATCGTCCCACCCTTAGAATTGAGAAGAGTGTGATGACGTCGCAGGCCAGGTTTAGTATAGTATGCGACAATCTGGGATCATCGCACCCTTAGAACTGGACAGGGTGTGACGATCCTCCTTACTAGGTGTTATCGGACTAATCGGTAGGTTCAGACACTAACTGATCTCTCTAGATCCACCTGGATCTAGAACAAAATAGGATAGGACATGACTCTTTCCCTAAGTTTTGACCATTGAATTAGCTAGTAGGAAGGAACAAGTAACATACCTTAGTATCGCTTCCCAGGGTCTCTATTGCTCCTGCTTCGCTCCGGTGCTCTCGTGAGGTCAAGACCAAGACAACACAAGCCAACCAAAGTGAAGATAACAAAATATATTCAACTGTCAACTTATGTGTATGATCAAGGAATTACACAATAAAGTGAGAATATCTTTATGGGAAAGGGACATGCCATTGTATCATATTAATTGAAAGTAAAGATTACAACCGGATCGCCTTGATGTCGCAAGATTCCTTCCGATGGCTCTTGGTTCCAACACACACACTTGCTCAATCCTTGCATGAAGAAGATCAAATCCTCTTGATAGACTTGCTAGAGTCTCCAAGCTCTTGTTCAAACTAAGTCCTTCACACAATTCTTTCACCAATTCTCCAATGAATCTTGCTTAACTTTTTCCATGAGAATTCCCTCAATATATAGAATGGAATGAGATAGTTACTTGGATAAGAATGATCCCACAATATCAGGGAATCCAGTACAAGGATAACCATTCGAATGCCAACCCATTCTTCTAGAATATTCCCTTCTAGAACCATCGAGAATTCATCTTTTTCTATGCTTTAGGACGAGTTCACACCATAGCTATTCAACACAGTGAGAGAAGTTCGCTCCCTAGCTTAAGGCAGCCTGCGAGAATGGGTCATTCTCACACCCTAATATATTAGCAGCCTGCGAACCTTCTTCAAAAGTGAGTTTTCTGGGAAGAGATGAAAATAACTTTTATTAGGAGAAAGTTCTTATGTAGAACCTGAGTACAGCATCATTAATACACCATCATGATGACCAAAATTATGGGTAACAAAATGCCTCCCAAAGTATGAGGTTGGAATCGGTGACAGCCGAAAGACTTTGTAAGTTGCACGTGTGTGTCAGAAACTAGGAACGCACCTAATCGGAAACCTACGAACAACCAAGCATCTGCAGAATACTATATATATCAATTCTGAGGTAGGCATTCCCATACTCATATCATAGACAGATGACAATTGTAGACATAGGTCATGGCCACCAATCATACATTGTGGATCCATGCCATCAAAATATAGCATAGCCACCAAGAATACACTGTGGATCTATGCAAGAAATTTCAAATTGAGACGACATAGACACGAGACATACACAGTGGATCTATGTGTCGCAGATTATATATACTCCATCACAACCTGGACAAAGAGAGGATATCTAGGGTCTTCAATCGCGTCACCCAAAGTACAAATCTAACCATGTGATTACATGTATTGAAGTCGAACATGGCAGAAACCACTTGATTACCAGTCATTGATGAAACCGTTAACAAGTGCGAGGGAAATCACCATTGATGTCAATGACTCCCAAGGTACTCTAGTACAATCCATCGAGTGTGAATGAATGAGTTGAAGTCGAACATTCGACGAAATCTTTCAATCAGGGGTCGATGATGTAAACCCACTGTCGACAACGAGGAAACCTGCCATTGAGGCATGTAAGCTCCAAGGTACCAAATAATTTCTAAGTCTTGATTCTGGATAATGAGTTGAAGTTGACGAAACAAAACTCATCACAGGAGGGCCTCGATGTATCCCCCATCAATGACATGAAATGAGTAACAGATTTTAAAGGTGAAACAGAGTATGATGTAAATTGAACTGGAAACAGGGAAGGCTGACATGGAGAGAATGGACAATTGCAGATGGCCGACTCAATAGAGGTTTCAGATGGACTTCTCTTGAACATATGAACAACACAACCAATGATTTGGTAGCATTGACTCAAAGACGACACAGGGAATGAACTTGTAGCAAATCGAATGAGAGACAAATGGATTTCCCAAAATGGCTTCAAATATAATGAGTAGGGGGTGTCATGTTCAAGAGAGACACTGCAAATCAATATGAAGATGAAAACATATCCCTTTCCCAAATTTTCCCCCACCATTTCTAGCGCGTACCTCTTTATTTTTACGCAAGCTTGAGGAGGATAACATATGCTTGTTGATATAAGCTTATTCCTTGGATAAGTCCTTCGTAGTATGTTTAATGAACCCTAAGAAGGAATGGTTCGGTCCCATTACGGGTCTGTTGATGTTTGTTTAACGAGTCCAAAGATAGAAAACTCGAAGGTTTTTCATGATTATAGAGTTTGGAAAAACACTTAAAAGAGAACTCTCTCAGTTCATTTTTCATAAAATAGTATGGATGAGACCGAAAAATAGATAAATTATTTCTCACCAGACGCTTTCTTCAAATAATTTATCGAGTGTGAAAATGGAAAGGTCGCTTGGCTATCTTTTCATGTTTAGAGAGTCTGAAAAGAGATTAAAGAGGACTCCAAGGGGGTTCATTTTTCATATAACCTTGTTGAGCCCGAAAAAGTGATAAAAGTATGCTCGATCATGTTCTCATGTATTTTCGAGCTCAAGAACGGACAAAGACCACGCTCGAGGTTTTATACAAAAACCATAAAAAAAAACAAATCAAAACATGTGATAGAAAAAGAAAAATTATGTCTGCATCCCTGTATATGAACATCGAAGTCATTACGCCTGCAAAAGTTACACTCAAAAGGACATTAGGGATTAGGGTTTAATAGATAAATAATCATAAAAACCAAATAACATGGTAAAAGTAAATATAAAGGAGTAAAACTCTTTTTACCATATCATTTTCACTTTTCCACTATTTGAGCCCAAAACCCCCTCTTTTACCCTCGAAGTTCAGCGTTAGATTGTAGGAGTTACAAGCGTCCATTCGTCGATCCGTCAGCGACAGTGAGGTAGGCTCTTTGTCTTCTACACTTTCATGGTTTAATTTTGCATTTTCATTGGATAAAATTCATTTTTTGAGTTCGTTTTGTGATCCCTACTTGCACTCAGCCATTATCGTAGGTGGGCTACACGGGACCTAGGAGAATGGGTCATTCTCGCAGGTGAGCCCACAACGGCCTGTGAGGTTCTCACACTGTGCCTAAAGGGCACCTGCGAGAACCGCAAAGCACAAAAGAATTTTTTTTAAATTTACCCAATGAAAGAGAACCAATTAATGAATAGAGTTGCTAATCCTCTTTTTGTGCTTCTTATGCAGGTAATTGGCCATCAAAATGGTTCTTGAATGGTGCGAAAGGGAGCATGAAGAAGACAATGCTATTGCCGGAAATCATCCACCCACTATAGCTTCTTTGAGAAATTGTGGCCTTCTGAAGTACTTTTGTATACCGGGCATGAGGGCCCAAGTCAGGTTATTAGAGTACCTGGTGCATATGTGGGATCCTGATCAGCAGGTATTTCATGTGGGGGTCCACACACTGTCCTCAGATATTGAGGACATTTACTTTTTGACTGGACTATCATGACGTGGGTACCATGTGAGCCTGACTGGTAGCAGGGGTGGTGGGCTGCCCATGAGTGAGTATTGTCGCTTACACTGTGTTCCCGAGGCAGAGAGGAAGAAAAGAAAAGTAGCTATTTGGGGGTTATGGGATTTGACCCTCTATACTATCTTGTTTACCATATCTCAGATGGCTGGGAGATCCACTCCTCATATGGTGCTACAAAGTTACTTCCAATATCCGATAGAGTGTACTGAACCTCGAGTTTTTAACTGGGCAGATGTTGTGCTTCATAGTATGAAAAAGAAGTTGACCAAATGCAGATGAGACGACCTAAAGAAATTCGGGTACGGATCTTTGTTAGTGTCCTTCTTCCTTGAGAGGGTTCCATTACTGAGGTTGCAAGTTGAGTAGAATTTACCGACTCCTAGGGATCCAAGAATGCTGAGATGGTGTCATCTCATGGCTCGGCACGTAGCTGGACCAATCATCAAGTACGATGATACCTTCTTCGACTGGCTTCAACCACATATGTTGATGGTCGATGACTATGCTTATGCTGGATTGGATTTCCAAGGAGATCCGGACTTTGTACTACTAGAGGATGCTCAGTGGGGGGAACTTGGTAAGAAGTACACACATTTTTTCCTTTTAAATGTTTTTGTGAATTTTTATCATATGAAAAAAAATTTTATATGTTCGTTCAAAGACTAAATACAAAATTCGTTTTTGATGACACAGATGTTGGACCTTGTCGAACTCCTGGTACTTCTCCCATTTAGCAGCGAGGAGAGGTAGTACCAGCTCCACAATATGCCGAGGATTATGAAGTAGTGGAACAAAACCTAGAGGGCTTGACCGCAGATATGCCAGACATGCCTCTTAAAGAGGTTCCACGACGCGATCAACGACATACAGTAGGAGTGTCAGGATACATGAGTCGACTGCTCCATAGAGTTTCCTGGGAAATCACGTGTTATCATGAACGTCATCCATGACGTCACTTTGTAGAAGCTATGAGCTTCAAATTTTGACATTTTGGTCTTCGGACAAAATTTTTGTAAAAAACTCTTTTGATCATTATATATATAGACGGCTTCTACCAGTTTATCATGTGTGATGAAAATTGATGTGATTGATTTATAAATGATTTAAATGTCTGTCTAATACATAGTTAACCAATGCATCTATTAATGTATTTAGACATCTAGGAATATGTTGATATTCAATGTAATCAAAATAACATTCCAAGAGGCGAATTCGCAAATACACCCGTAACAAAGTAGGACTTTGAATAGTGTAGACATTACTTAACTGTAGTACTACCAGCTGCGAATCGAGTCGCACAACCAAATACGGATTCCAAGCGAGATAGCATCAACCAATAATTCAATAACGGTGCTATACTCTCTAATGTTGTTGGTCGCATGGTTGAGATACACACCTCGTAAGGAGACAAGTTCGTTTGTAGGGGCACAGATTGCCCATGCAACAGAAGCAAGGTTCTGAGTACTATGGCTAGCGCCATTAGCGAAGCCAATATAGGGTAGCGAAGACTCTGACATCTGGAAATCAAACACAATGTCACATAACGACAGAGACCAGATAACGACAAAAGTAAGTTATAGTAACACACAAGAAGTATGATACGATAAAAATACAAGTACTCATGCACAGATGATTTTATGCATAGTACTTCTTCAAGTACAACCCATTCCTGGGTTCACTCAAAGGGATACCATCGTAATCTACTAACTCATAAGCTCCTTTTTCCAAAACTCGTCAAATGATATAGGGACCTCACCACATGGCTTCGAATTTTCTAGCTCCTAGCATATCTCGATCTTGATCATAGAGGAGAACGAGATCTCCTTTCGAGAAAACGCGAGGCTTGACATGTTTGTCGTATTGGGCCTTGACACGATTTTTCTAAGATTCTATAACTAGGGTAGCATCGCGTCGAGTTTCGTCTAACCGCATAAGATACAATAGACGTTCTTCCTCTGCAAAAGTGTTGGGTAGGATTTCAATAGCTAGTTTTAAAGAGGGTATCTCACATTCAATTGGGAGAATGGCTTCCACACCATAGACTAACTGAAAAGGTGTAAACCTAGTAGCGGACTTGACGGATGTACGGTAAGCCGACAATGCCAAAAACAACATTGTGTGCCAACTTGTTTTATGAATCCCTATCATTCATCGGAGCATAGTTATGAGAACTTTGTTAATTTTTTCGACCTGGTCGTTGGCTTGTGGGTAATAGGGCGTTGAGTTATCATGGAGAAGACCCAACTTTTCAATAAGTTTAGACATCATAAAGTTTCTAAAGTGGCTACCGTGATCAGTGATGATAGCTTGGCGAATACCAAAATGAGCTATGACGTGATTAAAAATGAATAATGTTGCAGTCTTTCCAGTGTTTTCAAATGTTGGCATCGCCTCGGCCCATTTCATAAAGTAATCAACGGCTACAATGATGTAACCATGCCTCCCGACCGAGTGAGGGTGACATGTCATGAAATTGATGCCCCATTTCGCAAAGGGACCAATGGAGACCACAGGGTGAAGAGTGGGATGTGACCGTATCATGTGATTATAGGTCTGGCAGGCATGGCATTTTTAAACGGCGATTATGAATTCGTTAAATAAAGAAGGCCAAAAATACCCTGCTCGTAAGATCTTATGGAAAGTAGCGTACCCAAACATATGACCACCACAGGCTCCAGAATGGTAGTCATTCAGAGCTTTCTCAGCTTCATCGAATGTTAGACAATGTCAAAAAATAGAGTCAATCCCCTGACGATAAAGAGTATCCCCGAGGATAATGTATTGATGGGCTTGATAGCATATGTGACGTCGCTCAGTACTAGACAAAGTTGGCTGGAAGTCTAGGTTTGGAGATATATAATGATATCACCATACCAAAGATCATTAGTGTTGATAAGGAAAAGAGATTCATTGGGTAATGAATCAGCTGCTACTGTTTCCATTTCAAAATGGGGAAAATCGCATATCAACTCAACAAACACTAAGGACTTCTTAGACTTGGCCCATTCGAATTCCAAGTCAAACTCCTAGAGAATAACAATCCATTTGGAGTATTTTCCCCCTAGCAATTGACGTGCAAGAATGTGTTGCATAGGGTTGCAGTGAGAAATCACTATAGTCTTGCATGAGAGGATATAGTGCCAAAAGTGTTGGACGGCTTGGATGGCAGCCAAGGCCAATTTTTCGACATGTAAATACTTGATTTCAGTAGGTGTTAGACTTCGACTCAAGTAGTAGATAACATTTTCATCGTTAGCATCATCCTCTTGGACAAGAACCATACCAATGGTGTAATCTGAGGCATCAAGGTAGAGGAAAGAATCGCAACTATAATCAGGGGGAAAAAGAAGTGGAGCACATGTGAGTGATAATTTCAAAGCTTCAAAAGCATTTTTGGCGATGGTATCCCAGACAAAATATGAACCCTTTTTGAGGAGCCACGTAAATCCACGAGTTATCTCGGCATAATTTGGGATAAAACGACGAAGAAAGTTTGCTTTCCCCTGCAAACTTTGTAACTGGCGAAGAGTAGAAGGAGGAGGGAGATTAAGGATCACCTCAACCTTTAAAGGATCCACCCAAATCCCCTGACGCGAAACAATAAAACCTAGAAGATGGCCGGATTCCACACAAAAAACGCACTTATGAGGATTCAAACGTATACGGTAGAACCGACAAAAAACGAAAATGGCTCAGAGGTGGGTTGGGCGATCGACATGGTGCATTGAATGAGCGGGTAAATTGTCCAAATATGGTTGAACAATGTGCTTGATATAATGGAAAGCATAAGACATAGCGCGTTGAAAAGTAGTGCCGACGTTCTTGAGACCGAAAGGAAGTTTTCGATAGGCAAAAGTACCCCAAGGAAAAATAAAAGCAGTCTTATGTTGATCCTCGGGAACAATGTTTATTTGATTATACATGGAGAAACCATCCATGAGAGAGAATATTTCACTTCCGGCGCAATCGTCGACAATCTGATCGACGAAGGGGGTAGGAAAGTTGTCTTTGGGACAAGCTTTGTTGATATCCCTATAATCAACGCATACACAAATGGTGCCTTGTTTCTTGTCAATTGAGACAAGATTGGAAACCCAGTCTGTGAGAGCCACCGGATAAATAAAGTCAGCTTTCAGAAATTTCTCGACTTCGAGCTTGATAGCAGCCGCTTTACGTGGGTGAACTGGATGAAGGCGTTGCCGGACGGGTTTAGTGTTGGGGTATGTCTTTATCTCATGTATCACAATCTCAGGGTCGATACCCGACATTTCTTCGTAACTCTAGGCGAAGATGTCACGAAACTCTTTGAATAGGGATGAGTAGGTGAGGATTTCGTCAGAAGAACACGAAGCTTCAATATGGACATTTTCGACAATCCCAGGTTTGATGGATATGTCAAGGGGAATAGTGAGTGATATATTTCTTAAATTCCCTTCGAAAAACACATCGTGTGCATACTCGGGAACGGTGGAGATGACGACAATGGTCGATGGGGTTGAAATCCGTTGGTAGTTCTCAATGGTATGCTGCTCCAGAAAGAGGATGGAATGATGATGTCCATCGTCCAAAGGGGTGTCCTCCATGATAGACATGATCATCTCGTTAGTGGGAAAAATGACACGAAAAGGATCGGGAGACAACTCACCAAGAGAGGGGGTAGAAGGTGTTGTCGATTGGATGGCCTGATAGGTGGATTCAACCGGACTTAACGGAATTTCGTCGTCGTAATGAAGATGATCTCCAGGGTCAGGCACTATCTAGGGGTCGTGAGACACAGGAAGTTTGTGAGGTGAGGTGGAGATCGTGTTGATGGAAGTAACAGACAAGTGTGGAACATCGGGTGATGGAATGGGGAAAGTACCCATTAACGAAGAGTCTTTTAGAAGGCCTACACCGACGTTCTCATAACCCGGTGGGGTTTTAGAAATAAACAGGACGTTGCCAGTATGGGTATCCGAATTAAAGAAGGCTAGTTGTTCGATGGTGATGACCTTACCTTGATGTGGGAAACGTACCACACGGAAAAGGGTCGACACAACTGTGCGCATAGAATCGATCTAGTTGCGGCTAAGAAAAACATTGTAATCAATGGGACCGTCAAAGACTTCCACTTCGACTTGGACCGTTCTACCTTCTAACGTGATGGGAAACGAAGGAAGAACAACATAGGGCTTAAAACCGGAGCCGTTGAAGGCTTTAAGAGTGTTATGGGATTCATTCAAATAAGGAGAGCCAATGGCTTTCCAGCAAGCAAGAGACATAACACATGTTGAGGCACCCTCATCGATAATAGTTCGAAAAACGTTTTTGTCAGAGACAACCACTTGGATCTGGAATGTGAGTTGAGGGGGTAACCTTGGAATCTGATCTTCCAAGTCAAAGATTATTAAATTTGTATTCGTTGGATCGATTCCATCGATACATTTCAACAGTGCCTTACGTTGCATAGGACAACTTTGAAGGACTTCAAGGGTTGACATCGCAGAAGGTGCTTGGGCCAGATCTTCAACAATGTTGTAGTTCTGGGCCGCACGAGCATGAGGATTGAAAGCCGATTTTTAAATGACGCCCTTTGGGGGAGGTCGCAGAACTGTGTCGAGGCTTGGTCATTCAAGATGAAGAGGACCATTGGTAGGTGGAGTCATGGGAGAGGGTTGTACCAAGGAAGGGGGTAGATCATCAACCTTCTCCTTAGAGGGAGAATAATCTTTGGCTCGAGTAGTGAGCGCAACGTCACTCTGCTTAGAATCTCCAGTACACATCAAAACATAGGAGGTAGTAGAAGATGAGGGTTGGTCATGGATGACCAACTGAGCCTATTGTTGAGATGGGAAGGGTTGGGACAAGACGGCCGGTGCAGGTGGTTTTGGAGCTCCTTGAAGGAACTTAGTGACCTCGTCGTGTCGTGGAAAATCCTTCGTGTAGTGATCATCACCACAGATAAGACAAGGGTATCGAGGTTTGCGCTTATCCCGATCATCAATAGGGGTAGTTTTGGTTTGCTCTGCTTGAGAAGTATTTTTTCCCTCCTTATTCTTACCTCTCCCCTTTTTAGATTTGTTTTTACTGGCTGGGGTAGATTGGACGACATTTACCTCAGACGTCTTGTCGGTGGGAGGGGTAGGAGACAGATCATTTTGAACATTAGAAGAAGCAATTTTGGGGTTTATGCTTGAGGCGGAATGTGGTTGGGCCTGGAAAGTACCAATCACACCGTCAGCTGCATGCAAAGCAGCTGGAGTAGTTGAAGTGCTGGAAGTAGAAGGACGAGGTAAGTCAGGTAGTAAGTCATAAAGGGTACCTGTTTTTGAATAAACAAGGTCAACATATTGAGCACGACTTATAGCCTTCTCTTCCATGACTACTCCACCCATGGAAATGTCACGACCGATGTCGTTCACAAAAGATTTGGTGAACCATTCTACCAGTAACTGATCAGGGAGTTCAAGTTTAATAAGACGTCGTCGTCGTCGCCACTCATGAATGTGATCGAATATATGAGTGGCCTTGTTATGTTTGAAAGAAGTCAAAATCTTGGTTCCCGTGTCATAACGAATCGGTAACTGGTAGTGTGCGAGGAAAGCCATGGCTAGGGTGTTGAAGTCAGAGAAGAAACCTCGTGGCAATTTTATATACCACTTCGCAGCAGAACCTATGAGGGTTTGTTGACAAAGACGTAAATGAATAGAGTCATCCATCAATGAGTTGGATGAACACCATAGCTGAAAAGTCATAACGTGATTGTTTGGGTCCTCTCCTGCTTTGCCATTGAATTTAGGAAAGTTCGATGGTAACTTGGCTGGTATAGCAGGCCATTGGGGAGAGTGATGAATTGGATCATTTAAAATCCTTGACAAATCTAGAAGATCCAAAGTGGCTATAAAGGGTAACTGTCGATTCACCTGCGGGTATTGGTGGCTTTGGGGAGGAAGCCCTGTCGGCAAACCAGTAGGACCATAACCAATTTGCATATAATGTGAAGACCCAGGCAGATTCAATGGTGGTTGAAGAGGATAGTAGCTCATAGGATTATACCCTGGAACAGGGACTTGAGTTTGAGCACTTTCCCCTCAAATGGGATTGAATGAACCTGGATATGGTTGGCCCATACTAGGGGGTATTACAGATGCAACTAGAAACTGCTACGCCCCAGTCGATTGAGGAGGATGTTGTATCAATTGATTCAAATACTGGGCCAAGGATGAAGGTATGTTTTGCCCATAAGGTGGCGTCGATCTTCCCATCGAAGGTGGTGTTCCAATTGGGGGAAATGTTCCAATTGGGGTTTGTGTTCCAATTGGGGTTTGTGTTCCAAAAGGAATTTTCCCGCTGAGAGGGGGTTGAATCATACCACCTTGGTGAAATTGTCCACCAACCGGAAACTGGTAATTTGGAGTGAATGACGAAATAGTGCCACTAGGATAAAGACTCCCAGTAGAAGACGAAGAAGGTCCTCCAAAAGGAAATTGAGGGAGTGTTGGACTAAAATCAGGAAGAGAGTGCCCAGAAGAAGAAGGACCACCAGGAGAGTCGGATGGGGTTGGCATAGGAGTGTGAATGGAAGCATTCAATGCACAGTATCTGGGTGGTAGTGTCGGAGTGATGTTGGGAATTCACGGTGTGTTGATAGGAGAAATAATAACCACAGTAAACCCAGTTGGAGCACTCGTAGTATCTGTAAGATGGGCCATTTCGGCAGGGACGATAAAGTGATAAGCGGTAGTCAACGGTACTATCTCTGGACTAGAGATTTTGGAAATCACAGTTGGGTTGATTTCAGAAATCACAAGTGAACCTGGACCAAAAAGGTCTCGTTAGAAAACACCTATAGACCAAAAAAGATCTTGGCCTTCTATGCCTGGAAAGGGTCCAACTGGTTATCCAGAAGATGTAACAACTAAGTCTCCGAAAGAATTCAGTCGCATAAGCGGTCGCTTAGAATCACAGTGAATTTGAAAGTCCTCTTGAGTATTTGTAATTCAAAAATGTTCTAGAGAGTCAGTGCATTCCACTTGTGGCATGGTGACGACTGTGACTTCACTTTGTCGAGGAGAGCCCTTAGGTGTACTTGTAGGAAAGGGTTGAGAACCTTCCATATGCTTTGGAGATAAACCCTACATTCTACATGAACCACGTGGAGGAGCTATTGTAAACGAGTGACAAACTTCACGAAGAAAATCTTATGTTCAACTTTGGTAAACAAACAACACGCGCTAGTAAACAAAATCTAGAAAGCAACACTAAGAAAACAAGACCTTCTAATTCCGAAGTCACTAGCTGGTGATGAAATCCAACGTCACAAAAATGAGACGAGAAGGGGCTGGGCTAGGGTGAAAAATTTACGCTGATGACCTGCTTAACGGACTTACACCCTGGTGCAAGCTCCCACACATAATCATGGGTATACCCTCCAAGGAGCCTGAGTGAGTTTGGTCAACATCAATTCCAGGTATCGTGAAGACTTTCCCCTTCACAGTCACCTTGTGTAAGAACCTAGAAAGATAGGCCACTAAGGTTACCACCAACAACAATAAATCCTAGGGGGACATTCAACAGTCCGATCCACACGCAAGGGCAGGGTATCTAGCCCGAAATCAACTCAAAAGGCTTCACTCATCATTGTGGGTATATCTCCGAGTGATCCCCGTAATATGTGCAATCTCTACACTAATATCAACAAAGAAGGGTGAGTAACTCTGTCAATATCAATGCGACCTTGTGTTTGACCCTTGTGTGAGAAGGGATAACCAAGACAAGATGTTGCAAATGGAATTTAACACTCCCTAACACAAGATTCTATTGTGTGTTTTGTTCTTTGGAGAGTGTATCTCTCTTCCTACTCCAAAGCGCTAGCCTAGCTAAATGTTGGTGTAATAGAACCCTAGAAAAGAGTTACTAGGTAAATTTTACAATTGCACAGTGTTATTAAGAGTTGTTGTTTACTCAAAGGAAACAAAGAGGAAACTGATGTTGTATAAGACTCTAACCCAACGATGCATGGATGAGAATGAAATATAGCAATTTTCATTCAATGAATCCTATGTATGGGAGGGAAAGAGAAATTTTCCGGATCAAACCTTGAACGACACGACACAATTTCCTTTAAAATGCAAATGCAACAAATCACGCATCAATAACAATTCTCTATTGTTTCTTTTTCAATAATTTCAACAATTGATTTTCAATTCTTTCGAAGACGAAAATGATTTTTGAAAGAAAAACTTTGTTCACTTTTCAAAAAGGACCCACACCATGATAGTGAGAGTACAAAAAATAAAAAACCAATGAACAAGCAAAGATAAAAACCCAAACCACTCTTTCAATGAAAACAAAAATAACAAGAAAACCAATCTAGTCTTTTCAATTGCATAAGAAAAGTGATTTTTCAAACAATAAGAAAATGATAAAGACCAAGAAACTCAACTTTCAATCGATCGTCGATCCTCAACCAAACAAGAACACTCAGATTCCACAATCAGAGAGTATAGTTTTGCCAAAAAAAGTCAAGAAATGAAAGTCAAGAACAAGTGATAGGAAGAGCCTTTGAAATCCTAAGACTGTTTGTGCACGAAAACGAAGACAAGAAAAATATCAATCAATGGTCCAAGAAACTCTTTTGAGGCATCTAAATTGATCTGGGCAATTCAAGATGCAAAAACTCAAATCCAAAACTTTGAAAAAATGGGTTCGCAAGATGAGAGTATTACACAGTGAGAGAATGAGTGATTCTCACAGGTGACTCTTGAGCAAAGTGAGAGAACCTCGCACTGAACCTAAAGGTAGGGTGTGAACTCAGTATGTTCTCGCAGGCTACTGTGGAGTGCAGTGCGAGAATGTCTAAAACTAGTAAATTTTTTGGAAAATGACACAAAATTTGAAGAGGACTCTGGACCCAGAGGGTCTATCAGGGTATCCTGAAGACTCAGAGATTGATATGAATGGAGAAAGGTAAGACAAGAGAAAATGTACAAGGAAAAATACAAAAAACCACAAGAAAACTAGTTATAATCCCCAATGGAGTCGCCAATTTTGTTATTGGACTAATCAGTAGGTGCGGACACTAACTAATCTCCCTAGATCCACCTGGATCTAGAACAAAATAGGATAGGACATGACTCTTTCCCTAAGTTTTGACCATTGAATTAGATAGTAGGAAGGAACAAGTAACATACCTTAGTATCTCTTCCCAGGGTCTCTGTTGCTCCCGCTTCGCTCCGGTGCTCTTGTGAGTTCAAGACCAAGACAACAAAAACCAACCAAAGTGAAGATAGAAAAATATATTCAACTGTCAACTTATGTGTATGATCAAGGAATTACACAATAAAGTGAGAATAGCTTTATGGGAAAGGGACATGCCATTGTATCATATTAATTGAAAGTAAAGATTACAACCTGATCGCCTTAATGTCGCAAGCTTCCTTTCAATGGCTCTTGGTTCCAACACACACACTTGCTCGATATTTGCATGAAGAAGATCAAATCCTCTTGATAGAATTGCTAGAGTCTCCAAGCTCCTGTTCAAGCTAAGTCCTTCACACAATTCTTTCACCAATTCTCCAATGAATTTTGCTTAACCTTTTCCATGAGAATTCCTTCAATATATAGGAGAGAATGAGATAGTTACTTGGATAAGAATGATCCCACAATATCAGGGAATCCAGTACAAGGATAACCATTTGAATTCCAACCCATTCTTCTATAAGATTCCCTTCTAGAACCATCGAGAATTCATCTTTTTCTATGCTTTAGGACGAGTTTGCACCCTAGCTATTCAACACAGTGAGAGAAGTTCGCACCCTGGCTTAAGGAAACCTGCGAGAATGGGTCATTCTCACACCCTAATATATTAGCAACCTGCTAACCTTCTTCAAAAGTGAGTTTTCTGGAAAGATATGAAAGTAACTTTTCTCAGGAGAAAGTTCTTATGAAGAGCCTGAGTACACCATCATTAATACACCATCATGATGACCAAAATCATGGGTAACACTAGGTTTTTTACAAAGGAAAATGTGATTTCATCTCTTAGGTAAAGTTCTTCTTCCTTCTTTCCTCGGGAATTCAGACCACTAATCCCTCTAAAGACAATAGATAGGTTTACATCATTAACATTCATAGGGATGACGAAAATAATGTGTAACAAAGAAGCCCCCAAAGTATGAAGTTAGAACAGAGTGATAGCTTAAATACTTTGTCGAGTATGTGTAGGGAAGAAGGAACATGTCGATCGAAAACCTGCCAACAAACAAGGAAATACATTACAATAATATTTCATTACTGAGGTAGGCATTCCCATACTTAGAATACAAATTACTCAAAGCATAAATGTCGACATGCAAAGATCCATGTAAAGTAATAGAGGTCATGGCCACCAAACATACACTATGGATCCATGCCATTATGACTCAAATATGAACATAGCCTCCAAAAATACACTGTGGATCTATGTGTTAAAGACTAAAATTTAAACATAGCCACGAGACATACACTGTGGATGTGTGCAACAGTATAATATGAATATACTCCAATGCAACCTGAATCTTTCAGAAAATATCCAAGGTCTTCTTCTACACCATTCTATAGTATGAATCTAACCATGTGAATACATGTGATGAAGTCGAACATGGTAGAAACCACTTGATTATCGGTCATCAATGAATATCGTTAACAAGTGTGAGGGAAATCACCATTAATGTCAATTACTCCCAAGGTACTCTAGTACAATCCAATGAATGTGAATTAATGAGCTGAAGTAGAACACTCGGTGGAATCTCCCGATTAAGGGTCAATAATGAAAACTCATTGTCAAAAGTGAGGAAATATTTCATTGAGGCATGCAAGTTCCAAGGTACCAATTAGTTTCTAAGTCTAATTCCTGGATAATGAGTTGAATTCGATAGGAAAATACTTGTCACAGTAGGTCCTTAATGTATCCCCCATCAATGACACGAAATGGGTAAAAATATTTGAAGTAGATCAGAGTAACAAGTGATACAGGATTGACTCAGGGATTGTAAGGAAGCTAGAGAGGTAGTGGGGGGAGGCAGAGGGCCCATAGTGATTATAGAGGAGGCCATTCAATGTAAAGTGAACTAGGTCCACTATATTATTAAATAAGGCTCACTATGGTAGTTATATATAATAAATGGGTAATTAGATATAATAGATGTAAGAGGACTTCTTAGAAGGTTCTATTTCAGGAAGATTCCTCCTCTAGAAAGTTCTTAGGTGATGATAGAACTATATAAAGGGGTTCAAGAAATGTAATGGGATATGAAAAGAAGTACTATATTTGGAGCAGTATCTCAATAGGAGGATGCTCCCTCGAAGAGGTAAGTGAACAAGAGAGGATCCCTTCCATAATAGGATTCATTGTATGGTGTTGTCCTACCTCAAGGGTTTTCTCTATTTCTTGTGTTCATGTTATGGTTAATGGTTAATGGTTTATTTTTGGTCTTATTTAAGCATATTTTCAGATCTAGTATAGGTTCTTAACAAGTGGTATCAGATCACTTTCCTTGGCAGACATTATGGGCAAATATTTTTTATTTTTGCAGATTTTTTCTTTGGAGAAGAAAAAAAAGGGCTGCGACATTCCAAAAATTTTAGGTATATTTATGTGTAAAATTTGTAAAAATGGGTTGTATATCTGATTTCCTCTTAGAAAAACACCCAGTTTGAAAAAATAAATCGTCCGAAACGGAGTCCGAGAAGTCAAGATATTGAAGTTTTAAAATCTGCAATTTTTTAGGGGTTTTTCCGCGGACGACAGTGCTATTGTTTTTTTTACTTATGTAGCAGTTGGAGGCCGAATTTGCTCAAATAAATTAAAGAACTAATTTCCTCTCACAATTTCACCCAATTTCAAAAATAAATCAGTCGAAACGGAGTCCAGGAAGTGAATTTATGAGCATTTTAAATTCAACTGTTTTTAGGGTTTTCCAGAAAAAAACTGCAATTTTCTGTCGTAACTTATTGGTCTATTTTTTGGGTTTTTTCATGACGGTTGTGGGACCAAAGAGTTTATAGGATGATCAGATGGATATTTCTTATTAAAACCTCAAAGAAATTCTATAGATTTATGAAACATTCAAAGCCCAATTGAATGACAGATTGGATGACTTTGTAGATGGTCTCAATGATAGTTTTCGCAGTATTCAATATTCATTGGATAGCATGCAGGAGAGATTTCTTATGGCAAACCACAGGGATGAATATAATCAAGAAATATATGTTTGGTATGATTTTGAGGCCGATTGTGATGATTGGTATATGGATAGTTGTCATTTCTGGGATGACAACCACTTCCATATTTTATTTGATGACTCTACTCCACCTTTTCGTAGAGAATATCAATGTCCCACATCAAGAGCTAGTTATGATTACCAGTGTCCAGCCTGCATATTCTACAATGGTATTGTTCCTTCTAGATTCAAGGTTAACCCTTTCTCACTATGTGGTTGGATATCTTATTTGGATCCACATGATAGGTGTCAATATTGGGAGCATCATTTTCAGTTGGTTATTGGCTGTCGATATCTTCCGTGTGGAGTTCACGTCAACACTTGGACATGGGACCCTAGTTTACAATGGCAGTTGGACTACTTCAGCATGGTGGCTTCCATTTCTCAATGGGACCCTGGTTCTCTAGTCTACTTCATCACTATGGTCCACACTTATCCATGGGAACCTGGTATATGGTTGTACATCAAGTGTTGAGGACAACGCTTTCGTAAGGGGGATGTAATGTAAGGTAGCTAGAGAGGTAGCGTAGGGGGGCAGAGGGCCCATAATGATGATAGTGGAGGCCATTCAATGTAAGGTGGACTAGGTCCACTATATTATTAAATAAGGCCCACTATGGTAGTTACATATAATAAATGGGTAATTAGATATAATAAATGTAAGAGGACTTCTTAGAAGGTTCTACTTCTAGAAGATTACTCCTCTAAAAAGTTCTTAGGTGATGGTAGCACTATATAAAGGGGTTTAAGCAATGTAATGGGATATGAAGAGAAGTATTGTATTTGGAGATGAAACTCATTAGGAGGATGCCCCTTTAAAAAGGCAAGTGAACAGGAGAGGATCATTTTCGTAATATGATCCATTGGTGTTGCCCTACCTCAAGGGTTTAATAGCATTAAACGATATTTTGCATATTGTCCTTGTATATCTGTTGTGGTTCTTTTGTATCTAGTATTTGGTTCTTAATAGGGATGGTCGACGCAATAGAAGGCTTAAGGACTGTGGAAATGGATGATGCAATAGAAGGATTTCCGAGTTGAACTTCTCTTTGAACATATTGACGACATGACAATTGTCTTGGAAACACTAACTCAACAACATGGATCACATACCAATTTGTAATCTTATAAAGGAGTACGACCAAAAGACAAGTGGATTTTCCAATCTAGACACAAATAAGTGAAAGGCTATCATGTTCAAAGGTGACTCTTTCATAGAATATAGGTTTAGATACATTTATTTTCCAATTCCCCCCCCGCCCCCACTATTTTTGGAGAGTACCTCTTTATTTTTACGCAATCTTGAGGAGGATAACATATGATTGTAAATGTAAGCTCATCCTTCAGACGATTTCCTCAGAGTGTATTTAATGAACCGTAAAAAGGAGTGGTTCGATCCCATATGGGTCTTTCAATGTTTGTTTAATGAGTCCAAGGAAAGAAAACTCAGGGGTTTTTCATGTTTAAAGAGTCTGAAAAACACTTAAAGAGAACTCCATAATGTCATTTTTCGTAAATTAGTCTGACGAGACCAAATAAGAGATACACTACTGCTCACCAAATTTTTTCTTCAAATACTTTAATGAGTGTGAAAAGAACAAGATCGTTCGACAATAGTTTCATGTTTAGAGAGTCTGAAAAGAGATTAAAGGGAACCCCAAGGGGTTCCTTTTTCGTATAACCTTTACAAGTCCGAAAAAGTGATAAAATTTTACTCAGTTACATTCTCAGGTATTTACGAGCATGATAAAGAACAAAGATTGAGCTCGGGATTGTTTTCATTTTTACGCAAGCTTAAAACAAAACAAAATTATTCTTGGGATAGATTTTATTTTTACACAAGCTTAAAACTAGCCAAAACTATGCTTGGACCTGCTTTCATTTTTACATAATCTTGAACCAGAGGAAACTATGCTTGAGGTAGGTGGTTTCATTTTTACACAATATTGAACCATAGAAAACTATGCTTGGACTTCCCAATGCATAACACAGGGATGGTTGGTATTTAGCCCCCAGCTTAGAAAACTAGCGGCTCTAACTTCAGCATGATGTCCAAAGGATGAAAGAATTTCCCCCCAAGCTTCGATTCATTCAACGACATAGGAGGATGAAAAGAAGATTCAAATATTATACATAATGAATTACTTGGCTCAATCAAAGAGCGGAGAATCTATTTCATTTCTTAACGATCTTGACACAGGAACAGAAACTATGCTTGAGAATCCAGGTTCAATCCCCGAACCTCTGTTTCATTTTTTAATGAGCTTGACACAAGAACAAGAACTATTCTCGTGAATCCAGGTTCAATCCCTAGACCTCTGTTTCATTTTTTAACGAGCTTAACATAGTAAAAAGAACTATGCTCGTAATCTTTGTTTCATTTTTTAGCAAGGTTGCTACAGAGGCACGAAAACTATCCTCGTAGCTGGTTTCATTTTTTAACGAGCTTGAAATCAGAAAACCATGCTCAAGGCTAGTTTCATTTTTTAATGATATTGAAATCAAAAAACCATACTCAAAGATGGTTTCATTTTTTAATGAGCTTGAAATCAGAAAACTATGCTCATAGATGGTTTCATTTTTTAACGAGCTTGAAATTAGAAAACCTATGCTCAAAGTTGGTTTCATTTTTTAATGAGCTTGAAATCAGAAAACCATGTTCAATTGAAGAGGGGGGAATCTAACTTTCTCCATGAGAGATATTCTCATTTTATAAGCTAAATAGGATAAGGTGAGGAGGTTAGGATGATCCCACTAAATTAGAAAAGGGAGTAAGATCCAAAATGATCGGAGGCCACCTCACCATAGAAGCTTCTCCTTCTAGAAGCATCAAGAAGATGCTCATTTTTCCGACGTACAAAAATCGTTGCACCCTTAGAACTGAGTAGAGTGAGATGACGTCCTAGGCCAGGTTTAGTACAACATGCAACGATCTGGGATTGTCACACCCCTATAACTGGAGAAGGTGCGACGATCCTCCTTACTAGGGTTTTTACAAAAGAAAATATGATTTCATCTCTCAGGTAAAGTTCTTCTTCCTTCTTTCCTCAAGAATTCATGCCAATGATCCCTCTGAAGACAACAGATAGTTTTACATCATTAACGATCATAGGGATGACGAAAATAATGTGTAACAAGTAATCAAACAGTGTCTCGTTGTGTTCGACCCCAACACATCTATTCGCATAGTGTAGACTCATACCACGACGGATTTTTTTGAAGACTTCGGGTGAAGTATGAGCATTGTTGCACCCCTTTTGTCACCTGAATGAGAAAAATAGGGATTCTTACAAGCCCATTTGGGTTATCTAGGCAAGACAGTAGTGAAGGAAAGAGTTAGAAGCATCAAGCATAAGAAATGAACAAAGAACTAAGCTAAGAACAATAAAAGAAATTAAACTAGAGTGCATAAGAACATTAAAACCAAAAATAAACAACACTCATGCCCCCAATGGATAGGATTTTATTAGTGGGAAAACACCAAAGAAAAATGGAAATATATGGGTCCCCTCTTCCTCCAAGGGAGGGCTCTTGGACCCCCAAATATTGAAATCTTCTTACAAGTAACAAAATGGCTAAATGAAATGGTGCTTGCATGCTCTTGATGAGGAAAGAGGATACTCCAAGAGAATATAAGAAGCATAACAATACAAATGAATTCCTTAGAAATATAGGGCACCCATGGCTTCCTTTTATAGCATAGCTTTGAGGCATTGTGCAACCAGTTCTTAGTGTGAACAAGGGGCCCTTTAGGGAACCCTTAGGTCTTTGCCCAGACCCTCAGTCGGATTCAGCCACGATTTGGGTGTCAAATCGACTTGGAATCTGAACCAGAAGTGGGTGGAAGGCCGACCAATATCATAAATGCGTCGTTCTGAGGGGTGCGTGGTTTTTTGCCTCCACAGTCGCGCATGCGCACGCGCTCCCTATGTAGTCTTAGAGCATGCTGATTTTATAACTAGTTGTATAGTTTTGGACCTTTTGGAAATGCATTTTTGGTCCATGAGTGAACTAATGTGTGTTTTGAAGGTGTTGGATTCTTGTAACTATTTGCGAACAAAATTCCGGTGATAACAGATGCCCCCTGATGTGTGAGGTTAGGAGCATATGTATAGCCGAAATACATCAATGTTTTTTCTCCTGAGAGTACCTGTGTAAGAAAGAGCGGTGTGGGGAGTGTCAAGAGAGACCCATTGGAGGGAGAGGGGAACTTGTATGACCCAATCCATGTGCAAGGTGTAAAAGATAACATTGTGTACAAACGAGGTGGACATGCTCCATGCTCATGTCATGTAACTCAAAAAAGGTGTTATACAATAATTGAAGCTGTGTGTTGATGTAGATAATTGCAGAGCCCTCGGAGGTGGTTTGATTAAAGGTAGAGGACTATTTTGATCATGAACATACTATGAAAAGAGGTGATGACACCTCTAAGAAGTGTCAATGGCACGCAGGCATTGATAGCCTATCAAATTTCATAGGTCTTCAGAAAATATAAAGACAACTACAATAGTCACAAACTAAGACCCACCGCAACATGATAAAGTGTTAAAGTTGAATGTCATGGGGGTCAACGACAATAGAGAGCAATCATGGTACTCTCTATGCCATCTGAGACTCCTCATTATAAAGGTAATGAGATTCAAGATACTATCGATGTTATTGGATAAATCGGTAGGTGTGAACACTAACTGATCTCCCTAGATCCACCTAGATATAGAACAAAACACACCACAACATGACGCATTCCTTAAGTTTTAGATATTGAATTTACTAACAAAAGAGGGATAGGTGACATACCATTTAAACTTCGCTTCCTATCGCCATTGTCATCCTAGCTCTGTTCCAATGCTCATACAATGATGAACCTGCAAAAGAACGCAACCAACAAAAGTGATAGTAATATCATAAAATCAATATAAACCTATGTATGTGATCAAGGAATCATACAATCAAACACAACAAGATTATAGGAAAGAATCATATTACTGTATCATATTAAATGTGAAAGAGAGATTACAACCATGGCCTTGATGTCGTAAGGTCCCTTCCAACTATCCTTCGGTCCCCACACACTTTCACTCCAAGAATTTTGAGATCATAGATATGATAATATTCACAATCTATCTTGAAAAAAATGGCTCATCTAGCCAAGCTAACAATATCCAAAGCTCAATCCAATCCAAGCTCAAAATCAAAAGCCCCAAACTCAAATCTCATCTCATCCAAGTCAACAATCTCTAAAGATAATTCCAATCCAAGCTCAGAAATCAAAAGCCAAATTTCTCCATGAGAGTTTCTCTCCTTTTATAAGTTGAAGAGGATAAGGTGAGGAGGTTAGTATGATCCCACCAAATCATGAAAGCAAGTAAGATCCAAACCATTTGGATTCCACCTCACCATGGAAGTTTCTCCTTCTAGAAGCATCAAGAAGATGTTCGTTTATCCCACGTATGAGCATTCTCTCACCCTACTTATAGAGAAACCTACGAACCTCTCGCAACCCATCTATGGTGCAGCCTACAAGAATTAAGCATTATCGCACCCTAGCCATAGTGCAACATGCAAAAAAACATCTTTAATAGGGTTTTTACAAAGGAAAATGCAACTTCTTTTCTCAGGAAAAGTTCTTCTCCCTTCTTTCTTCAGGACCTCAGGCCACTGACCCCTCTGAAGACTACAGACATGTTTACATCATTAATAGTCATAGGGATGACAAAAATAATTTGTAACAGAGAGCCCCCCAAATTATGAATTTAGAACAGAGTGATAGCTTAAATACATTATCGAGTGTGTGTAGGGAACAAGGAATAGTCAGTCGAAAACTTGCCAACAAACAAGGAAATGCAGTACACTAATATATCATCACTCAGGTAGTCATTCCCATACTCAGAATGCAAATGAATCAAACCATAAATGCTGACATGCAAAGATCCATGTCAAGTAATACAAGGTCATGGCCACCAAACATACACTATGGATCCATGCCATTATGAATCAAATCTTAACATTGCCACCAAAAATAAACTATGGAACTATGTGTTAAATATTCAAATTTGAACATAGCCACTAGACATACAATGTGGATCTATGTAATAGTAAAAACTGAATATACTCCAATGCAACCTGAATCAATCAGAAAAGATCCAGGGTCTTCATCTCCACCACTCTATAGTACGAATCTAACCATGTGAATACATGCATCGAAGTCAAACATGGTAGAAACCACTTGATCACTGGTCGTTAGAGAATACTGTTAACAAGTGAAAGAGAAATCACCATTAATGTCAATGACTCCCAAGGTACTCTAGTACAATCCAACGAATGTGAATCAATAAGCTAAGGTTGAACACTCAGTTGAATCTCTCAATCAGGGGTCAAGAATGAAAACCCACTATCGAAAGTGAGGAAACCTTCCATTGAGGCATGCAAGTTCCAAGGTACCAATTGGTTTCTAAGTCTAATTCTTGGATAATGAGTTGAAGTTGACAGGAAAAGACTCATCATAGGAGGGCCTTAATGTATCTTCCATCAATGACACGAAACGGGTAACAAGATTTGATGTAGATTAGAGTAACAAGTGATTCAAGACTGACTCAGGGATGGTCGACGCAATAGAAGGCTTTAAGGACTGTAGAAATGGCCGACACAATAGAAGGATTTCTGGGTTGGACATCTTTGTGAACATATTTATGACACAACAACTGTCTTGGAAACACTGAATCAACAATAGGGATCACATACCAATTTGTAATCTTATAAAGGATTATGATCAAGAGACAAGTGGATTTTCCAACCTAAACAAAAAGCGAGTGAAAGGGTGTCATGTTCAAAAGTGACTCTCCCACATAATACAGGTTTAGATACATTTCTTTCCCAATTTTTTCCCCACCATTTCTGGCAAGTACCTCTTTATTTTTACGCAAGCTTGAGGAGGATAACATATGCTGGTAATGTAAGCTCAGCCTTCGGATGAGTCCCTCGGAATATGTTTAAAAAACCCTAAGAAGGAGTGGTTTGGTCCCATATGGGCCTTTTGATGTTTGTTTAACAAGTCCAAAGAAAGAAAACTCAGGTGTTTTTCATGTTTAGAGAGTCTGAAAAATACTTAAAGAGAACTCTCTCAATTCCTTTTTCATAAAGTAGTCTGATGAGACCAAAAAAGAGATAAACTATCACTCAACATATTTTTTCTTAAAATACTTTAATGAGCATGAAGAGAACAAGGTCACTCGGCAATCTTTTCATGCTTAGAGAGTCTAAAAAGAGCTTGAATAAAACTCCAGGGGGTTCCTTTTTTGTATAACCTTTACGAGTCTGAAAAAGTGATAAAATTATACTCGGTTACATTCTCATTGATTTACGAGCACGATAAATAACAAAGACTAAGCTCAGTAACTTATTCTCATGTATTTACAAGCATGAGAAAGAACAAAGACTAAGCTCGAGATTGTTTTCATTTTTACGTAAGCTTTAAAACAAAACAAAACTATGCTTGGGATAGATTTTATTTTTTCACAAGCTTAAAACTAAACAAAACTATGCTTGGACCTAGTTTTATCTTTACACAAGCTTGAACCAACGGAAATCTATGCTTGAGGTAGGTGGTTTCATTTTTACACAAGATTGAACCAAAGGAAACTATGCTTGAGACAGGTGGTTTCATTTTTACACAAGCTTGAACCATAGAAAACTATGCTTGGACTTCCCAACATAGAACATAGGGATGGTTGGTACTTAACCCCCAGTTTAAGAAACTAGTGGCTCAACTTCAACATGAACTCTAGAGGCTAAGGAAAATGCCCCTCAATCTTCGTTTCATTCAACTGCAAAGGAGAATGAAATGAAGCTTCAAATACTAGACGAAGGACTTGACTCAAACAGAGAGGGGGAAAACTATTTCATTTTTTAACGAAAAAACAATCCTCATAAGTGGTTTCATTTTTTAACGAGCTTGAAATAAAAAAAACCATGCTCAAAGACATATGTTTCATTTTTTAAAGTAGTCTGATGAGACCAAAAAAGAGATAAACTATCGCTCAACAGACATTTTCTTCAAATACTTTAATGAGAGTGAAGAGAACAAGGTCACTCGACAATCTTTTCATGTTTAGAGAGTCTAAAAAGAGATTAAAGGAAACTCCAGGGGGTTCCTTTTTCATATAACCTTTACGAGTCCGAAAAAGTGATAAAAGTATACTCAGTTACATTCTCATTAATTTACAAGCATGATAAAGAACAAAGACTAAGATCGGTAACTTATTCTCATGTATTTACGAGCATGAGAAAGAACAAAGACTAAGCTTGGGATTGTTTTCATTTTTATGCAAGCTTTAAAAAAAAAAAAACTATGCTTGGGATAGATTTTATTTTTTCACAAGCTTAAAACTAAACAAAACTATGCTTGGACCTAGTTTTATCTTTACACAAGCTTGAACCAGCGGAAAACTATGCTTGAGGTAGGTGGTTTCATTTTTACATAAGCTTGAACCAAATAAAACTATGCTTGAGACAGGTGGTTTCATTTTTACACAAGCTTGAACCATAGAAAACTATGCTTGGACTTCCCAACGGAGAACACAGGGATGGTTGGTACTTAGCCCCCAGTTTAAGAAACTGGTGGCTCAACTTCAGCATGAAGTCCAAAGGCTGAGGCAAATGCCCCCCAAGATTTGTTTCATCCAACTGCAAAGGAGAATGAAATGAAGCTTCAAATACTAGACTAAGTATTTGACTCAAATAGAGAGGGGGAAATTTATTTCATTTTTTAATGAAATAACTATACTCGTAAGTGGTTTCATTTTTTAACGAGCTTGAAATAAAAAAAACCATGCTCAAAGACCTCTGTTTCATTTTTTGATGGGGTCTCTCTTCTTGTTCATGGAATCCAAGAGGACAATGCTCCGGAATGACACCATGTCAAGGGACAAAACTTGTTCATGGCTTCCAAGAGGTCTTCACTAGAAGGAAGAAACACACTTTGGTAGGACACCATGTCGAGGGTTGCAACAACAATAAAGAGATCAAGCTCTAACAACCCTATCGAAGAGATCACCTTGTAAACTACTGGATCTAAGTCATCAAAAGTTGAATTCATGGGAGACAACGCCACATAATTGACATGTGGCAAGGGCGATACTGTCTTCATATAAGAACCATTTAGGGAGGTAATCCAGTCAGGACCGATGAACGAAATTTTATCAATAGTCACCATTCTTCCATTGTGTGGGAAAGATATCATGCAAAAAAGAGTGGACACAATAGCTTTCATGGCATAGACATAATCTTTCCCAAGGAGTACAGAAAAATCCAAGGGGTCTTGGATGACCATAACATCAATAAAGACATTTTTCCCTCCCAAAGTTACAGGAAATTGAGGAAGGGTCCCTAAAGGTTGATTGGTTCTTCTGTTAAAAGATAACAAATTCTATGTAACCGGGGCAAGCTGAGGACAACCCAAATCTTTCCAAGAAAAAGAGGACAAAATGCTAACGGGCGCACCTTCATCTATCAACGTCTGAGGAACATCCTGACCAAAAAATTGCACTTTAATCTGGAAAGGAATGTGAGAGGGAAGATGAGGTCCAGTTAGCACACCCTAATTAAAAAGGATGGCCTCATTACTTGGAGGGGTTTTCATGAGAGAAGGAGGAATACCCCCCGACAGGGCAGAGTCTGTATCAAAAAGAAAAATGTGGGTAGTATCAAGTTTACACTCGAGCGGGAGAGTAGGATCGACCGATGACAAGATCGGATCGACCACTTGGGTTGCATTCTCCAAGGGGAGAATGGGATCGACGCTTGGAAAAGGATCGACCACTTGGGTTTCACTCTCTAACAGGAGAGTTGGATCAACTGAGGATGGGATCGGATCGGCCACTTGGTATACTAGTTCAACCAAGGATGTGACCATATTGACCACTTGATCAACCGGACTGACCCACAGGGGAACCAAATTGAGCATTCCATCAACTACAAGTGGGTTGAGAGAAATCTTGAGAAAAGCAGCTAGAAGTTGAGGATGTGAAACAGTCATGTCTTCTAATAATTTTGAGGCTTTTTCCATACGAGGGAAAAGGTGAGTTAGATGACTCCCTTTTCATAACATACACAGGAAGTTGAATCTACTTTTCTTCTTCCCAACGATATCATGACTAGTTGACGAGAAGTCATCGACATGTTGTTCAGAGGATGAAAACATGGGTTGGTCAGGGTGTGTAGACCATACTTCTATAACCTTAGGTAGACCAAGGAAATCCTTAAGAAGATGGATACCCTTACAAAGCCTGCAAGGGTACTTGGGATTACAAGTTGTTTGGGTGATCTTCACATCATCAACACTCCCAGCACGATTAACAATAACTGGTTGTTTTCCAACATGTTTGACAGTGGTTGGAAGTTTGGATCCTTGCTTATTTTTCTTCTTATTATTATTTTGTTTCTTTTTCTTCTTATCCACCAAGTTACCATCTTGAGGACTTTCACTCAATGAAGAAGATGAAACAGAAGGCGACCTTGCAAGTGAAGAAGGCGAAGAATACCTTATTGGTGAAGAAGGTGAAGGATCAACATGAGGTTGATGCTATTGGGGGGAAGTTCTTGTGACTGAATCACTAACTACATTTGGGATTACCTCAGTGGAAAACAACCACACCAGAAATCCAATAGTGAGACCTGGAAGGTTCAAAGTAGCAATGTGAGGAGGACCAATGTTTCCATAAGAAGGAAAAACAAAAGGTTCCCCTAGATTAGGGGTTCCTTCATTGGTCATTCTGGGAACTGATGCCATTAAATAAATATCCAATCTAGAGTCCTCTAGGGAAAACAAACAACACACGCTAAAAATCTAGTAAGAAATAAATCAAACAAAACCTTCTCACAATGAACGCACTAGTTGGTGATGAAATCCAACATCGTAGGAACAAAGTAAAAAGGGGATGAGATAGAGCGGGTGCAAAAGTTATGTTGATGACCTACTTAATGGACTTACACCCTGGTGCAATCTCCCACACATAATCGTGGGTATACCCTCCAAGGATCCCAAGTGAGTTTGGCCAACATCTATTCCAGGTGCCGTGAAGACTTGCCCCTCCACAATCACCTTGTGTAAATACCTTAAAGAGATAGGCCACTAAGGTTACCAATCCCTACAGTGATGCCTGGGGAAATAGTCGACATTCCGATCCACGTGCAAGGGCAGGGTATCTAGCCCGAAATCAACTTGAAAGGCTTCCACTCATCATTGTGGCTATACCTCTCAAGCGACCCCCATAGTACACGCAACTTCTACACCAATACCAACAAAGTAGGGTGAGTAACTTTGCCAGTCTAAATGCGACCTCGTGATTGACCCTTGTGTGAGAAGGGATTCCCAAACAAAATGTAGTAAGTGGATTTAACTCTCCCTATCACAAGATACTATGTTTTTTTGCAGCTTTGGAAAGTTATCTTCCAAACCTATTCCAAATCCCTACAACTAATCTAATGTAGGTTTGCTACCAGAAAATATAAAAATGTCTAATCAATTTTTATAAGAGCTTTATTTTTAAGGTTGTTGTTACTCAAAAGAAAAATGGCATGGACAATATGATGTTTTGACCGACTTGAAAGTTATGCAAAGAGATGAAGATGAAATATTTTCATTTAGATGAAATCTATGCTACGAGAAGGAGAAAACATTTATCATTCCCATATGCACAATGTCCCAAAATTTTAAAACTCATCAATATCAAGATTCTCAAAAAATGAGAAAAAGAGACTGTACACCAATGCACAATTCATGGGCCCCCCCTGGCCATGAGGGGGAAGAATTTTCAGAATTTAAGACCAAAAATACCAAGAATCATGCAATTTCACTACTTCAAATGCAAGGATGCCCCCAATATAATATAAAGCAAGAAATTAAATCTTTTTGTTTCAAAAATTTCACTAAAAGCAATAATGAGCTTTCTTAAAACAAAGAAACCCAAACTAAAATTTTTCTTTTAAAGAGAATTATTCATAAGAAATCTAATCTTTCCCTGAACAATTCTAAAGAAAACACAAGCTTTGGAATTGAAAGACACTCAAAGCAAGAGACTAATCCTTCAAAACCAAACAAAGCAAAGATGGCTAAAAGAAACTCAAATAATGTCAAGCAGATTGTAAATAGATCAATATAGGCTCCAAAAGTTCAATCCAGCTGATCAAAGAAAAACTGGGAATCAAAATATAGGAAAGCCTAATTCCAAACAAAAAATTCAAATGGGTTCGCAGCCTAGCTATAGGGTGCAATGAGAAAATCAGTGGAGTTCGCAGGCTAGACAGAGGTAGGGTGCGAACATGTCGCACTGGATTACACAATAGGGTGTGAAACTGAGAGGTTTTCGCAGGCTGTAGACCAGTACAGTGCGAGACTACTTGAAATCAAAGAGAATTTGGAAAAGGACCAAAGAGTCTAAGTGGAATTTCAGATCTAGAGAGTCTAGATAGATCTCCCATAGACTTAGAAACCAGAAAACAAGCAATAAAAGCAAGGGAAACTAGACTAACTAGGAAACCATTCGTTCCCCAGTGGAGCCGCCAATTTTGTTATTGGATAAATCGGTAGGTGCGGACACTAACTGATCTCCCTAGATCCACCTATATCTAGAACAAAACACACCACAACATGACGCTCTCCTTAAGTTTTAGATATTTAATTTACTAACTAAAGAGGGATAGGTGACATACCATTTAAACGTCACTTTATCTTGCCATTGCCATCCTAGCTCCATTCCAATGCTCATACAATGATGAACCTGCAAAAGAATGCAACCATCCAAAGTGATAGTAATAGCATAAAATCAATATAAACCTATGTATGTGATCAAGGAATCATACAATAAAACACAACAAGATTTATAGGAAATAATCATATTACTATATCATATTAAATGTGAAAGAAAGATTACAACCATGGCCTTGATGTCGTAAGGTCCCTTCCAACTGTCCTTTGTTCCCCACACACTTTCACTCCAAGAATTCTGAGAACATAGATCTGATAATATTCACAATCTATCTTGACAAAAATGGCTCATCTAGCCAAGCTAACATAATCCAAATCTCAATCCAATCCAAGCTCAAAATCAAAATCCCCAAACTCAAAGCTCATCTCATCCAAGCCAACAATCTCCAAAGCTCAATCCAATCCAAGCTCCAAAATCAAAAGCCAACTTTCTCCATGAGAGTTCCTCTCATTTTATAAGTTGAAGAGGATAAGTTGAGGAGATTAGGATGATCCCACCTATTAGCACAAGATTGGTTTATGCCTTAGAGTTGCATAAGTGGCGCTACCTACAGGTGCTACCTAATATTTCACAAAGAACGGAATCTACATTTCATTATTCATTTTGGCAAATGAATACAATTGTTATGGGATTTTTATTTTGTTTTGGGGAAAATTGAAATTATATTGAGTTATTCCCAATATCCAAATTCAATCATCAAAGAAACCAAGGATTTATACTACCAAATTTCATGCAGAAACACAGTCGGGCACTACCTACAGGTGTTGCGTAATATTCTGGCAAAGGCTAAATTGTGCAGAGTTACTCTGTCAGTTTTGAGTCACTAATTTAAAACTTAGTTTATGAGAAGTTGAGGATGTATTTTTGAAAATTGGAGGAGGTTTGTTTTCATAACATTCCAAATAACAAAAACCTCTCTCATTTTTTCAAAATGTGTTTCGGTTTGAGAGATATTGGATGTAGAAGTAGGTGTTGTGTACTCTGCACAGTGGCACTGCGTACTAATTTCCTGTAGCGGTCACGATTTTCGTATTCTCCTTGTTGGGAGGTTGCAACATGTCAAGGAGGGTTAGAATGACTTCTCAAGGATCATTTAGATGTCAAGGGACACCTACACCTAAGATTTATCTCCAGCAAAGGCCTCATGAATGAGGTGGAAATAATTTATTAATGACTTCCAACAAATTCCTGAAAATCGGCAGTTTGTTGGGTTTTTGTCTCTTTGACTGATGCCACCTATCTCCAAGTCTTAGAATCCAATGGAGGAGATGGGATTCGACCTCCTAAGTTTATTTGGATTCTATTTTCTATTTAAAGAGGGATATATCTCTTGGAGAAAGGGAGGGGATGAGCCAAGAGAGGCTAGAGAGAGTAGGAGTAGGCAGTTTTTCTGTGTGTGTTCATTTTGTAAGCCTGTGGGAATTTTATTATTAGCATTTATACCATTAGAGATTCATGAGAGTTTCTTATTAGACTTTGCGTTCTTTGTTATCATTATATATTGTCTTCTTTCTTGAATAATATTTACATATTTTGAAGATCAAAAGTTGCCTTTGGTCAATGAATTCATGAGTTGCAAAGGATTTGTGGTAACTGCTTGTTAATCACAGTTTATTGTTCAAGAACTCTTCAATCTATATTACAAAAAAGATCTATGTTATGTGGTTATTCTTCTCTTTGTTTACCTTCTATTCTTCTATCCATATTTGCATAAGCCTTTTGTTTGGTAGGCAGCTTGATTTCCTTTGATCTGTAGGATGTTATGACTCCATGCCCAATGGAATGTACTTGCAACAGTCTGATGCCCTCCTTTTTACTCTCCTCTTGTTGACCCACCTAGTCAAACTATTTTAATCCATTTACATTTCTATGTTGCCAAGATTACTCTCATTTGCAGTGTGGGAGTGACTCTTGGAGTGATAACACCACCAAATCATGAAAGAAAGTAAGTTCCAAACCATTCCGATGCCACCTCACCATGGAAGTTTCTCCTTCTAGAAGCATCGAGAAGATGCTCATTTTTCCCACATATGATCATTCTCACACCCTACTTATAGAGCAATCTATGAACCTCTCGCAACCCAGCTATGGTGCGGCCTGCGAGAATTAGGAATTCTCACACCCTAGCCATAGTACAGCATGTGAAAATCATCTTTAATAGGGTTTTTACAAAGGGAAATGCAACTTATTTTCTCAGGAAAAGTTCTTCTCCCTTCTTTTTTCAGGAACTCAGGCCACTGACCCCTCTAAAGACTACAGATAGGTTTACATCACTAACGGTCATAACTTAGGTGCAGACACTAACTGATCTCCCTATATCCACCTATATCTATAACAAAACACACCATAACATGATGCTTTCCTTAAGTTTTAGATATTGAATTTACTAACTAAAGAGGGATAGGTGACATATCCACCTATATCTAGAACAAAACACACCAGAACATGACACTTTCCTTAAGTTTTGGATATTGAATTTACTAACTAAAGAGGGATAGGTGACATACCATTTAAACGTTGCTTCCCCTCTCCATCACCATCCTAGCTCCGTTCCAACACTCATACAATGATGATCCTGCAAAAGAACGCAACCAACCAAAGTGATAGTAATAGCATAAAATCAATATAAACCTATGTATGTGATCAAGGAATCATACAATAAAACACAACAAGTTTTATAGGAAAGAATCATCTTATTGTATCATATTAAATGTGAAAGAGAGATTACAACCATGGCCTTGATGTCGTAAGGTCTCTTCCAACTGTCCTTCATTCCCCACACACTTCCACTCCAACAATTCTGAGAGCATAGATCTGATAATATTCACAATCTATCTTGACAAAATGGCTCATCTAGCCAAGCTAACAATCTCCAAATCTCAATCCAATCTAAGCTCCAAAATCAAAAGCTACAAACTCAAAGCTAATCTCATCCAAGCCAACAATCTCCAAAGCTCAATCCAATCCAAGCTCCAAAATCAAAAGCCAACTTTCTCAATGAGAGTTCCTCTCCTTTTATAAGTTGAAGAGGATAAGGTGAGGAGGCTAGGATGATCCCACCAAATCATGAAAACGAGTAAGATCCAAACCATTCAGATGCCACCTCACCATGGAAGTTTCTCCTTCTAGAAGCATCGATAAGATGCTCATTTTTCCCACGTATGAGCATTCTCACACCCTTCTTATAGAGCAACCTGCGAACCTCTCACAACCCGGCTATGGTGTAGCCTGTGAGAATTAGGCATTCTCGCACCCTAGCCATAGTGAAGCATGCAAAAATCATCTTTAATAGGGTTTTTACAAAGGAGAATGCAACTTATTTTCTCAGGAAACGTTCTTCTCTCTTCTTTCTTTAGGAACTCAAGCCACTGACCCCTCTGAAGGAAACATATATGTTTACATCATTAATGGTCATAGGGATGACGAAAATAATGTGTTACAATCCCCCATCTGGAAACTGTGTTGATGTCGATAGAAAAGGAGACGCGACACCAAGAAGTGGAGGGATTCATGAAATCCATTGGATAAGATTAGGAACTTATGAGTAACTTGGACGAAGTCAGGAAGTGGTGAGACTCAAGACTTTCCTTGGTTGGGGATAAAGGGGGTGTGGCAACAATCGTGAAACTAGGCCTAGCGTCAGGGGGACGACTAGGCATGGGTTAAATGGTGCCAGAGGCATGACAAAGTGGACAAACTCAGATATCAGGGGTACATGGATGGTGAGATACCCAGGGTTTATTGGTGATGTCAACAGGAGTAGAAGATAATGGATGCCCCAACCAAGGGTGACATGGGTTTCTTTTCCAGAGGAATAAGGTCACCAAAGGTGACGAAAAAAAGCTATTTAAATGAGGGAAACAAAGGCTTTGTACACTTACCAAATGAATAAAGAATAAGTTGGGATAACTGTACAGATACAGAAACAAGTGCCCCAGTGGAAGATGACCTGGCCTGATGATGGTGCAAGTTGCTTGGAAAACAAATGGAGGGTTAGGACCCCATAGGTGGGTTTATGTATTAGGGAAACGTATGGAGGACAATCTACAGATGGGAAAACTAACGGTGGATGAAATGGATGGTTAATGACACTGCGGGGGTGTAGTAAAAAATAGAACCATGATAAAGTAACCTGGGAGTCCATTGGGCAAGCTAGAAAAATGAGGAGAAGGAGTATCTGGTTGATTCTCAAAAATGCATAAAACTAGAGGAACTCCCATCCCTAAAGGGTGAAAATAGCAAGAGTGTCAAAGTGTCAAGGGAGACTTATGAATGGGACAACGTATGTGGGGAAGAGTGCTACCAAGTGAAAATACCAAACTACAGTGGAGGTGACAGTATTGCAGAGCCGGATATAGGGACCCTAAAGGAAAATGTTAGAGGGTGTGAATGGAGATGTAATTGAGATTCAGAGGGAAATATTACATGCCAGTGTTGAGTATATACCTGAACGGGTAGTGTTGATGTATGATGACCAAGTACTTGCACACATGAAAACCAAATACCTGATGTGACCAATATCTGAAGATAAAGAACATATAATAGTTATTCAATAACGTGTGAATATAAGCATGCGTACCTGAGAATGGGTATGAGAAAAAAAGGCTCCCTGGGGGCCGAGGATGGATGGTGGCCATGGGAATATGATTGTGTAGGTGGCGGGATATTGATCCTGTGGCTGAAGACGGATCAAAAAACTGATGTTTGAATCTCCCAGAATTGATCCTGGAAGTTTTGGCAAAGGGACTATATATGGTTATAAGGCCCATATTGCCACCTCATTTGTACCTTTTTCCATAGTGAGTGGACGAGAGTTTTTAGAGGATATTTGGAGATTCTGGGAGATCGAGCTGGCTGATTCAAGATCAATGAGAGCCAGGTTAGTTGTCATATCCTCCTGCATAGGACTTAGGGTTTCATTTTTTGGGCAGGGTTGTACGGGTAGTCGTACAGGGAGATTTATAATTTTGGGACCCCAGTGCGCGGGTGATCGAAGAATTCCCACGCATGAATGCACGGATGTATCTTGGAAAATCACACATAGGGGAACCTAAGAGAGGAAAACAGGCACGCATAGAGTGCATGTCTGTTTGAATCACAGTTGTGCATGCATGTGTGGCTATGTTCCTCACAGTAGCACATGTGTGCGCAACTTTGTAGCGAACAAGTGCGCCAAAAGGTGCATCTGTGTGTGTGACAGGGGCGCATGTGTGCACCCCTGTATCACAAATAGTTGCGCATGAGTGCGTGACTATGGGGTGAACAGGAACGCAGATGTGTGCGCTTTTGGGGAAAACAGTCGCGCCATTGAGGAAAAGTTGAAGGGTGTAAAAAAATTATCCTCTTGGAGATTTAGGTGTTTTATGGGTTATGATAGTTGATCAAGTATGGTATATGTGGATGCAGGTGCCCAGTTTGACGATGTCAGTGCATTGGAGAGAGAGGGATTGGTCACGCCTGAGGGAGGTAGTGAGGGATGAAGAGTCGACGATTTGGGATACTTTGGCAATTTGTGGGTTATTGAAGTTTTTTGAGTGCTCTTTACTACGGACACATGAGTACTTATTGCAGTTCCTGATTTTGATGTGGAGTCTAGATCGGCATTGCTTCATTGTGTGGGGTGAGGAGCTAGCCTTCACTATGGTGGAGGATATATATTTTCTGACTCCGCTCCCTTTTCAAGGAACTCCTTTATTGGTGGACCCCGTGTTACCTGTGGATGGGAAGTTGGCTACCTTAGCCCGGAGGTACTGTTCGGGGGAGAACTTCATGTCGGGATCCGTGGTTAGCATTGGGGTTGTTATCACTCCAGGAAACTCTCCTAGGCTTTAAGTCGGAGATGCCTGGTAACTAACTCTTTTTGGAAATATTTTCTTAATATTTGGTGTGGTTGTTGGATCAAGATGAATATCTAGGAACTGGACTAAGTTTTCTAGACTGTCTAGGAATACAAAATATCACAAGGCCTTCTAGCAATGAAGTCAGACAAGGTTTGATTAAATAGGGAAGAAAACAGCTATTGAACCAGATTATACTTCATACCAACAAGCACAATGGGTTTAATAACCAAGAAATAACTTATGATTATCAGCTAAAGCAATCAATCGGTGAGATGACAGTCACTGCAAATTGAATGAGCATCAACAAAGAACTTTCACTCATAAGCTATCAGAGAACAGAAGAGGAAAATCTGACTACACAACTGAAGGAAGCTTGAAATTTTTTATAAAATAAGAATAAGTCTTTTCATTACAGTGGCAGCATCATAGCACTCAAAATTGAACCCTTGGTTCATCTTCTATTCTGATATTTAAAGCATTACAAAGTAGATCTTTGATCCTAAAAACATGGATCAAATCAACTAAAAATAGCAAGTAAAAATCTGTTGCAAAATAAGTGGGATGCTTCCTCAAAATAGGGCCAATCCCATATTTGTCTCTATTGACTATTTGTGAAGTGTAGAACAGCCTCCCAAGGCTAAATGACCATTCTCAAATGGAGACCAAGTCGAGTTGGCTGATGTGGCAAAGTATCCTGCCTTTCTGTCAACATAAATTGTCCATAGATATTTGAAATAACTCCTTTCTCCATCATATATCAAAAATAACTGTTGAACTGGATCTGATAATTCATTAGACATGCATTGGAAAAGGTTCCGAATCTTTTCATATCAAAAATCCCTGACTTGTGTAAAAACTCATTCAAATTCTGGATACACAGGCTTTCGATGGTTGTCTGGGAAGGTTTCTGGGTAATTTATCCACCGAAAGCACCTGTTTCGGTGGTTAATGAGGACACAGTGGGCTCGCCTAAACCACCGAGAGTCAATCTTTGAATAGTTTGAAAATTGCAAAAATGATTGTTCTGAAACCTATTTTAGCACTCAAAATTTCTTAGATGCTGTAGTCTTGATTTGAGCAGACCTTCGAACCTTTGCTAACTGTGTAGGGGAATTTGTTACATCTATTATAGTTGTGGCCAAATTAGCCAAAGTGTCCAAACCAGTTTGTTTTTTTTCAGGTGCTTCAAACACTTTTAGCTTGAGTCTCAGGATCCTGATCTGCCTGTATAATTTCATATTTTCTCTAATCAACTCTCTATTTCTACCTTTGATTGAATCATGTTTTTCTTTAAGAGTTTCATTCTCTTTGAATAGTTCAGCATTTCTCTCGGTGAGGTCTGTGTTTGCTTTTTTGATTACCCTCTCCAATACTTCCATCTCATAAATCTCTCGCAGAAGCTTATTGATCTTCTTGGTCTTACCTTTCTGAGGCCTGCTTGATGAGGCTTCTGCTTTTGGTTGCCTGTGTGTTTATGAAGTCTTTGATGGAGGTATATTTATCTTCATTTTTTCATCCTGTTTGATCTGCAAGTTATCCTGTGATTTTTCCATTCCCTGCTCTGAATCAGAGTCACTATAAGGTAGGTTGAGAGGGTTTTTCCCTGTGACAAGGTTTCTGTCTTCAAACTTTAACTTCCTCTTGATTCCTCCCTGTTTGCTGGATGATGCTTTTATAGAATCCCTGGGCATTGAAATCCCTTTCCTCCT